>CAEFZY010051490.1:0-33159 GCA_903066815.1 Brachyrhaphis roseni
AAAACTTTGAAAACTCTTTCTGTGTACCGTCTGTATGTAGGCACATGCGGCTTATAGACAGGTGCGGCTTATGTATGCACAAAATGGCTTTTCCTTTGCAGATGTGCTGTGTGCGGCTTATAATCAGGTGCGCTCTATAGTCCGGAAAATATGGTGCAAGTTGTAGACGTCTGAACCAATTAGCTCTATCTTTTGTTTTCTAATCAGCAATGCAAAGTGCTACAGTGAATCAATGCAATTATTTCATCTTAGCTCAGTTATTGCTCAGAAGGTAATCACAATAATCAAAGATAATTAAAGCCCCAAATTATAGACCAGATCAGCATGTACCAAGCTATTCAACTAATACTTATTGCCTCTTGTTTCAACTAAGTACTGCAGCAATTAAACAAATCTGCTATTTAAAGTTTACCTTAGATGTCCTTAAAGTCCATTGAGCTTTAATTATAAAACATTTTCTACTACCGTAAGGAGAAATGTTCTGTACAGAATACATAACAAAAATTACATGTCATTTCAAAGACACAGAAGCAGAATACTAAAATAGAAAAATAATATGTTTTTAAAAAGGATGTAGCAAGCTATGCGATAAATATTGTAATAAAATAAAAACAAACAAAACTCAAGATTGCATTGGTTGTCAAATGCCAAGTCAAAGCAATGAGTTTTCAGAAGTGATTTAAAAACAGTGATTTATCCTACCTGATGTGCAGCAGTAAGTCATTCCTCATTTTAGGACCGGTCACAGCAAAAGCACAGCCCTCTCCCCCAAGCCTAAGTTTTGTTTTAGATGCGCTCAGGAGCATGCAGCACCATAATATAGGATATACAATCAGCGTGCGAATGACTGAATGGAGTGTGAAGTTCTTTGGGATCCTCTGGACTTGATTAAGCACCATACAAGTACAGGCCATTTGGCATTAATATAATGGTGCAGCAGCACCTTGGACAGGGAGGAAGGGGCGAGGCCATGTATCGCTATAAAAACAAATAAACTACAGCGGTTACATCTAATAGGACATGTTACGTTAGAAGAATTAAAATTCCCTGAGGACTTAAACCAATTATGATGAAAAAAGGATTAATCTATGCTTAAAAATCAGAGTTGTAAAATACTCTTCAAAATAATAGTCTGTCATATGATTGTTTGAGCCAGACATTTTAGTTGGTTTGACCCCAGACCAACAAAAGATTTATTTGGACTTTCAAAAAAAGTTCTTGCTACTTTTCAAAATACAAAAAAAAGGTCTAAGCCTTTTATAGGTTAGATAATAATAGATTAATTGTAGGTTCCCTATTACCAGAGGAACTAAACCAGTCATGAATAAGGGATTATGTTGGCCTTTCAGATAAATCTTTTAAATATTCTTCAAAATAAAAGCCAGAATCTCTCATTGAGCAGATGAAAGAGTCTGACTTCAAAATTAAAGTCTTTCTCCATAATGGGTTAAATTATTAATAAGTTTTGTTCAAAATATAATCATCAGCTAGAAATATTGTCATTATTAAAAATAATATTGTTGGTGAAATGACCAACACTTTCTGCTTAAAACTAGACAACACTAGAGGTAATTAATAATGAGGAAAATATGCAAAAATATTGGCGAATGTAACAATAACTATATGATTTGAGATAAATAAGTATTCATAAAGGGTTAATGCTATCTGCTTTCAGTTCATAGCAAACTTAGATGATGATGATTAGTTTGTTCAGCTATTGGAAACGGACAAAACAATATATTTTCATCTCAAAAACATCTCATTGAAAAAGTTGCTTCTTCCTGACATCTGCTGTTGTGGTGATGAAACTACTCTGTTGTTTCTTTATGACGTGACCACTTTCACATTTGTTTGTCCTGTAAAACATTTCATTCTACATTAAGCAGTAAGTGCCACTAATTATAATAAAGGCGAAGTATAGAGAGCCTAAGTGAAGGCTACACTTAATACAGTCCTGGAAGTTCTTTGAGATTAATATGTTGTAGAGTGTTATAATAATAATAATAATGATAAATTTGTGATATATGGTTCTGCCTCTAATTAAGACAGTCTAGTCTTAATTAATGCCCCATCAGCTGTGTTGTCAACACAGCACAGCTGAGGGTGCATTAACACGACATTTGGCTGACTTTGGAGATTTGTGTGATGGAACAAAGTCACCCTAGATTAGAACAAGGGTATGACAAGGTTTTCCTTTTCATATCACTTCAAGATTTTTCTGATGTTTTGCACAGACTGTGGGTAATATGGCGTTTTCTGTGATGAATAGGTGAATTGGACATGTCAGACCCTCAGTGGGGGGACAAAAACCCACCTGGGTGTAAAAGATTTGCTATGATTCCTAGATTAGAGCTATTTAGGTGGAAGTCGGATCATTATTTTTTCTATTCCAAGGCAGAAAATTAAAGCTGGTAAATTAAATCATATTGTTCTCTGTCTCTCTTTCCTCTTTCTCCCTTTTCAGTTCTATTTCAGACATTTTCGGTCCAGAATCTTCCATAAACATTGAGTAAGTGGCTCCTTTAGTTATTCATCTTTTTATGTAGACATGTTTCAGCAGGATAGTTGCTGAAAAACGCTTGTTGCTGCCTGTGACTTTGCTTTCAGTCTAGCTTTTGGAGAACATAAATGTTGGAACAGAATTTCACCTAAAACAAGCTACTTTGCTTCACAGAAAGCAAAAGCAATACAAAACAGGACAAATGTCTGTCTTGTTTGCTCCTCAGCATGGAGATTGTCACATTTTTGAAAAGTTGCATGTGTAGGTCTCCTTACATGTGAGACAGCAGTAAAGTTTCTATTTACACCATGGCATTTTTCAGTTGTATAGTTGAAAGTTACAGATTCTTTTCAGAGTATTATTAACATCATGTGTTTGTAAGGATAGACACGTTTCCTCAGCTGTAAAGTGAATTCTCTCAGGGTATGCACATCTCCAGATTGTCAGCGTTATCTCAAATGCTCCACACTAAATCAAATATCTGTGCTTTTAATATAAATTGGCATGCATTTCTGTGTTCTGTAGTTGCAGAAAATGGTTTAAAACAACTCAAGCATATATCAAATTCAGATTTTTGACTCAGAGAATTAGAAAAATGCCTTTCCAACCACAATAGAGGAGTACAATATTGCAGACCTTGCATGAACCCAATAAAGATTTTCTGTAACTTTTGCTTATCTCCATTCACAATGTCTTTAAAATGTAGACTTTACTTTTTATATTGGTATCACCCTTGGTGAGGGTGTCTCTTGACATTATACTCTAGTATAATTTGGGGAGCTAAATTACAGAGTTCACTAGTAGGAAATTAACACTGTTTATCTCTGAAACTGTTTTTTTAAATTAAGTGAAACTCAGTATCAGCTGTTAGTATGATGGAAGCCAAAACTCTGAAGCGAATAATGAATATGGTGCCATGATGGAGCAGAAATCAACTTTAGAACCTCTAAATTTTACTGATCATAGTAAAATCCACATAACATATGGATTTTATATGCAGTGAACCCAACACACTTTATTTAATGCCACGTAAGTGAACAGGGAAGTATATAACATTTATCATTTCTATTAGTGTTTCTTCTACAGAAAAATCTTATTAGACTAGATGCATGTGTGAAACACACCCTGATGCCATCAGTAATCTTCCTGGGTCATGTTTTCTTTTTTTTATTTTGGCTTTTTAGTATCAGGCTGTTCTGTTCCAAGGTGACCTGACAAAGGGAGATTGAAAACCCTGCCCAGCAGCAAGAAACCACGAGTCAAGTCTGCTTTTATTATCTAAAGCTATGGCTTTTGGCTTCTTCTGTAGCTTCAGTCATTGAATGCATGTTGTCCCTTTGCAGCCCAACTGATTTGTGGCCCACTCGGAGCCTTGCAGAGTTGAAAGCTTTGTAGATCCCCAGCTTCCCATACAGAGTCCTCGAGCTTCACCTCCCGAACACTGCAACCTGACAAGTCACGCCTGTAAACAGATGGTGGAAAAATAGTGGACAGGTTTTCGGTCTTCATATTCATCTTCTTGTGACTGCCATTTTTTAAAACATTATTTTATTCCTTTATCCACGTTAAATAATTAACTATGTTGATGATACATGTTAAAAAGTCATGCATCTTCATGGTCAAATAATCACCAAGCTTTCTTCTGACTGACAGCTCTGTTTATTCCTTTCAATACACTGATATGTACTTTTTATCATTTATATTCCTGCTAGCCTGCTGTCATTTCAATCAAACGATTTTGACAAGCAATAAGACCGTCACACATCTGCTCACCCCCAAAGGACACAAATAAATAACGGCACCTACCTGGAGCTCATTCGCTTGCGAACCACGATCAAGGACACTGAATCATATCCTCATATTAGTAGGGCAGTGTTGTTTTCAGTGCACACACATGGTTCCGTCACGTCTTCCTCGGGGTTGGTTGTGCTGCTATTTGAAACTTATCTAAAATGAAGTGGGTAAAAAACAAACAGGACAAAGACGTTTTGAAATCTGACTTTTATTTTCCGCATTTTCCGACCAATGTTGAGGTAGCAAAGCTGTTTTGCGGATTTTAAGTTGGTTTCATCGAGTTCCCATTAAATATATGACCAGTATGCATTCATAATTGACAAGTACTGTGGGTCTTAGAATGCCTCATCAGTTTTATAGACTCATGATTTAAAGAGTGCTTTTGAAACCATCCAGAGAAGGAATTTTCTTTTTATGAAATACAGCTTTAGCTCCATCCTCTGCCTTTAACCCACCAGGAAAGCTCCCCTCTTGGATGCCTAACCAAACTTTTACCACTAACACCTGGTGTTAGTGGTACCGGAATTGTTTTTCCCATCCAGAGAACTGAAAGAAAAGGGTTTAAATACATTACATAAAGCTGGAGGGTTCTGTATACATCTATAATAGAATCAGCTGCACAGAGCACCCTTCATGTGCAGCTGAAAGGGATTCAACAAATGAAATACTGCTTTTATGGGTCCCTTTTGGTTTTCTAAGCCATGTTATCTGAAGATTTCTTTTAGGAGAAGATTGGTGAAAGTCAAGGTTGAGCTAGTAATAGATCTATAACTTGACACAGCCACTGAGCTTTGGACCCTGCTGGGGGCACTCATTGCATGGACTTGGTAAGGAAAATCAGAAAAACTCTTAAAGGCATTGTATGCCAAGTCCACATGTGTCTTCTGAGAATAGAATTTGATCGAACAGTTAAAAGTGTATAAAAGCAAGTTAAGCAAATAACTCTTAAGATTTTCTCACAGTGTATAAGTTATGCCACTGAAAAATAGTTTTATTCTATTGAAATTCCTAATTTCTTTTATTTTAGCAAAAAAAAATATGAAGGTTGGTTGTTTTAAGATTCCCAATGTTGTAAACTTCACTTCTCTATGTAATCATAAGCAGTTTTTTGGCTTGATTAGTTAGACTTTGGAAAAACCTTGCATTCACTGGCAAAATTATTATTCCGTTATTGAAATTGTATTTTATCATTTCTAAAATGTGTTAAGTAATAACCCATTGTGGCGTAAACATTGCCTTTTGGGCCGGGGGACTCGAAGCGTCCAGTTTGAAGAGAACCAGATGTGATGCTCTTTGTATTCTGACACCTTTATTTGAAAACCGACTTTAACTTCATGGTGTTAGGCACTTTGAACTGCTTTGTTGCTGAAATGTGCTATACAAATAAACTTGATTGATTTGAATTGATTCAGAAGTTTGAGCAATAGCATCTCATCTGGTGAATTGGAGTAGATCAGTCTTCACTGCTTCATGTGTATTGATCAGCCTGTCACTAGTTTACCACAAGCTTTTCCTTAGACTACTTTTGAAAGATTTTGCCCATTGCTGACTTTGAACACCCAACAAGTGCTGTCACTTTGAAGATTATCAAGGTAACCAATCACTTTGATAAGTAACCAATCAGTAACCAATCACAAATTGCCCCTCGTTAGATTCACTCATACCATTATGTTTTCTCATTTTCACTTCTTACAGATAAACATTAAGGACATAATGTTTACTTGCTACTTAATATTTGAAACTCATTAAGAAGTGCAATGATCGAGGCGTTATCATGTTATGCCTGATCCAAAAATTAGCTAAGGTCTACTATAATACCGCTGCAAAGAGTATTATAGCATTACTTGATCACTTGCTACACTATGCAGACACTCCTTCTATAGGGATGAAGGTTCACTCACCATTGTATGCAGAATGCTTGAAATGGGTCCAATGGAAGGATAGTTGGATCCACTTAATGATTAATTTGGCTAATTATTTCATCACTCAGGTGTGCTGTCTAGAGCAGTGATTTTGAACTGATAGGTTCAGGAGCCGCCATCATGTCTTGTTGAAAAGCACTGTCCTAAGTCAAGAGAGTCGTTTTTTTTTTGTTTTTTTTTACTTCAGTCACCTGAACTGAGAGTAGTTTATCTCTATAAATTTCAGCACACACTCAAATGAAACCCCCCAGCTGACTCGGTTGTTGGTTGGCGACATGCCAATTTCCGTATTGTTTTGAAAGCGGGCGTCCGTCCTGTCGTTGTCCCTTTGCTTCTTGGGTGTGAGAATGTTAAACATCAGCCCTAAATGACCAGGCAATCAATACTTGATCGAAATCAATAAAACTGTGGCTCATGGCAAAAATTAACTTGCTCTCCCTTAATGAAGTAACATGTAGTAACGTTTACATTTTCAGCCAAAAATAAATGCATTACAAGCAACAGACAATTACCACATATGTTACATGACATCATAATCCAAAAAACGTGCTAAATGTGTTCAGGGTTAGACCCATGCCAAGCATGTGAAGCAGTTCAAAAAAGGTGATATGAGGAAACATAACGGAGAGTTGTCTGTTGCTGAAGAAAATTTAATTTTTAATGTCTTTGCAGCCGAGTCATTTGTTGAACAGGTTTTCCATATTCCTTTATTTCTCCTGTCATCAAATAGTCTGCAGAATCTCTACTATATTTGATCAAAGTAAATGAGCTTTTAGCGTTAATTAACTAAATGAACATAGGGGAAACTGAAGGAAAAACCTTTGTCTACCACTTGTCCATCCGCTTTGCATCCTAATTACGCTTGTTAAACCTTAACTATAGAAAAGGCTATGATTAAAGTAATTGCAGAGAAAAACTGATTCCCTGAAGTGATTAAAATGCGAGAAAAGCAAGTGACAGATTTAGAAAGACTGTTTATTGCCTTTTTTTATTGAGCCAACTTCAGTCACAGCCATTTTTATAATTTTTATTTTCTTCACATTTCTAAACTACTTTGTGTTGGTTATTTACCCTGAACCCCAAATAAAACACATTAAAGTTTACAGTGCTGTATATCATTTCACTTTTGTCTTTTTTAAATAAAATAACCTGACCCTCTCGGATTGTGTTCTTTCACAGAGATACAGTGACGTCTTCAGCAAAGAAGCGACCGTCGAGCTCCAGAGGCAACAACTCAGAAATGTCACTCGATACGGGAAAACGACAGCGTAAAACATGAAGGGTCGGGCCAAGATGCAGTGTTAGTGAAGTTCTCATTCATTTGAAAGGGTTAACACATTTCAAAGATTTTCTTCCTTTTGAATATGTTATGGTTTACTTTGTAATTACTTTGAAATAAATTCTATCGCATTTTATCATATTCTGTTATGTGTTCAGTACTGAGGTAATATTTGTATTTCACTGTTTATTCGAAACAAGAACTGTGGAAACAGTACTTGAAGTGGAAATATGTTTTACGTGCTGCAGGTTTAGTTGGTTGCTTCAAATCGATTTAACACTGGTTAAAGATTAGACTCATGCAAATTTAAGATGTTTCTGCTGCAAACTATTTTTCCTCTGAAAAAAAGGATTTCTGGTGAAGTTTTATTCCACTGAAGTTGTCTTTTTCTTCCCCCATTTAATCCATAGTTTACACCACTGTAAATTGCTGCCTAAACCCAAATAAAACTGAAGGAACACTAAGTATTTTTCCAAAAGGCACATTTCCATTTTTCTTCTTGCATTGAATTGCTGAATGTCAGCCTGTTTGCTAATCTTTGACCTCCATCTTCTAGGTCTCCCACATGTTTTTAAAACTCCACAGAGGAGCTTTGCCGAACGCAATTTCAATGCCATTTGCAATTTGAAAGTTTACAGCAAATCTGCACCTTTTGAAATTGATTGTTTTTATTGAATGGGAAGAAACTAGGGTTGGTTTAATTTAATAAACTCAATGCTTGTGGAAACCCCAAGTTAGGACAAGGCAGAGTGTAAACACTTAAGAAGCGGAGGGAGTGTTTATGAGTGCGTGCACAAGAGATTTGGCAGGAAATCTTCGGGGAGCCGACCCTGATTGAAAACAGAGCTAGCCTGCAGTCAGGCATATGGCCGATCAGACTGCTGTGATTCTCCTCAGATAAAGCAAACACGGAAATATCTGTGGACTCTTAATATGAACAAGGAACAAACCCCACACTCCTCAGTCGTTTTTTCCTGCACTATGGTACATTTTGTCTTTGCCATTTTAAGCCGCACTGTAACTCTTCAGTGAAATCCACAAGACGAGACTAAATTGCTTTTGATAAAGGTTCGATTTGACCAGCTGTGAAGCAGGAGATCTCATCAATCCAACATGGCTCACTGTTTGGGAGAGATCCATAGAGTGCATCTGTGTCAAAGTCACCTTATCTGTCTGCGTCTGGGTGGTATTGGTGCAGAGGACATCTTATCACTCGTCCAAGAGAAGTCTCATAAATCTCTGGTCCACAGTATCTAAACATACATTATATTCACTCAAACTTCAGCTTTTCGTGAGAACCTTGACCCCCTCATTACTTTCAAAGAAAGGGTGACCGATCTTTGTCTTGGTGAGGATTCAGTGTGATTCAGGAGCTCATTAATCTTTCACTCATCTGCAAGATATTTCTTTAAGCTCAGACTGTAAACAGGGGTGAGAATAAATGTATGCCCCCTTTGTGATTTTTTTTTTTTGTTTGTCACACCTATGAGTATAAGATCCTCAAACAAATGTAAACACCAGACAAAGATGACGCAAGTTCATACAAAATCCATTGTTTAAATTAAGGTGTTTATTATGAAGGGGTAAAATCAAAATCTACATGGAACTGTTCTGGGAAAAGCAATTCCCCATAACCTGGGAACTGGTTAAGCCACACCTTAAAGTAACAACCGCAGTCAAGCCTTTGAGATAATCCATCAAGTTAATTTGTATTGCACATTTCAGAAAAAAGAAAGTTCAAAGTGTTTTACATCATGAAAACATAAACACATCATACGTTAAACACTGAAAACCAGTAACAGACATTTGGTCAAGTGCCGTTGTTAAAATTGTCAATCCACATCAAATATGTTGGTCAATTTTCCATTTATCATGGTTCAAAAGTAACTAAACAGATGGGTTTTTAATCTTGATTTATAGGAACTCAGTGATAACTGATCAAGAAGTGACCGTCGAACTCCAGAGGCATAGACACAGAAATGTCACTCCATACGGGAAAACGACAGCGCAAAACATGAAGGGTCGGTCCAAGAGGCAGTGTTAGTGAAGTTCTCATTCATTTGAAAGGATTAGCACATTTCAAATCTTTGAAGTGTGCTAATCTTTGAAATGATTAGCACATCATGCGAATCATTTCAACATGCCTCCACAGCGCTGTGGAAGCTTTTTAACCCACCCATCTTCTTAGAAAACCGCTGCTTCCAGCACGCTAATAAACATGGTTTACAGGTTTATAATTTCCTTGAACTAAGAAAAAAGGAAGGACACTGTTGCTTTTTTTTTTTTTCTCTTCAGTTGGACATGAATATGTTTTCCCTCTAGAATTAGGAATGAGGTAGATGTTTTTCTTTGTTGTGCTGACTATTCTCTTTTGCACAGTTTACTTTGGCTTGAAATTTGAAATTAAATCTCCAAGATATCATTTTATGTCATAGTTGGAAACAACAAATTGCACACTGTCCAAATCTGTATATACAGTACATACGTTCTGACAGCTTGAAGCAAAACAGGAATTTCTGCCTTCAACCTCTTGCAAAAATGTTTGGGAAAGAAAAATATTTCTTATGATGACCCCGATGAACCCCTCTATGTGAATTCTTACTGCTGAGAAGTTTAAATCCATTCATTAAGGGCATAAATGTTATCATTTAGCATGGAATAAATGTTTAGTCAGGTCAATGTTATTTATAGTAATACAGAGATAAAATCCCAAACTTCCACACTGCAGGGCTGCCTGGAGAAAATAAAAACTTTATTGATAATGGAACAATATAATTTTTTAACAGTGAATAATTTTACTTTGGGGGAAATTTTATGAGTGCAAAGAGATAAGTTCACATAAAAATGAAGACATATGCAAACGTAAATTAAAAAAAACACTTAATTTCTTAAAATAGTGTAAAAATTAAAAGTTAACTTTAAATTTGTCTATGTTTTACGTGTTGTACACTGAAGACTCAAAGTCCAACCTGAAGAGAGGTACAGTATTTTCTCTTTGGAAAAGAAAAACTGTAGGACTTGTTCATTGTGCAGGCTTGGTCTCTAATTTATCTACATCACCATAAACACGTTTACGTTATGCTTTTCTCGTAGCACATTTGGCTTATCTCAAAACAAGACTGAGCATCCGTCTCAAATACAAGCCTCCATTTCAAACCAATCATCTGGCTAATCAGTGCAGACTTGTAATCTATGAAATGCAGACTGGGGCTTTTTGCAGACCATGACAAAACCTCTGTAAACATAAGCAAAACACTTTGTATCTATAATGTTTGATTATGACAATATGGTATTTGTTTGGTGCTGCTGCCTACAATTTCTTGAAGTATTTTCATTTTTAACAAAACATTTAAATTTGCTTGTTTTCTGATCATTCTAATGTTTTTGGTTTTATTTGTTATTCCTTTTACTGTTTTTCCACAAGAGTACAAGTGTTGCATTGATTGGTCAGTGGACCACTTCCTCTTACCTATATGTTTGTTGTCTGGTAGACATAGGCGGTACCAGCAGTCGTACCTCATGATGCAGATCCCATTTAGTTACAATACTGCTGCAGCATCCTTTGAACTTCACTCACAATGCAATCAAAGGCCACCATTTGATGGCTGCATCTTGGTCACAAAGGCATCCCATAATTATATGCTGTTTGTCCATCCATTAAGACACACAAGCTGAAGCACAACCTTTCAATAAAGATAGAAATGAAAGGGGTTTTATTGTCCCACAGAGGGAAAATTCAGGTGCAACAGCAGCACCAGATATATTTTAGTTCACACTAAGGTTCCAAAATGTAAAAAACTAAATATAAAAAACAAGATTAACTATAATAACAATGCTACATTACTATGATTTTAATAGAAGAATTAATGTGCAGTTATTAGATTTGAAATATTGTATTTATGATCCAAGGGATGTGCAGCTGAAAACAAATGAACACATGAAAAGAGCTGCAGAAATCTACAGCATGGTGGTTTATCTGACAGCCTGGCAACAAAACTTACAACCCATGAGCTTTTGTTACATTTGATCACCTAACAACAACCTTAAATCTCAGGTATTTTCTTATAGACAAAGCACTGCCTATTGTTGAAGTTGAAGAAAAAGATTTTTAACAGAAGTTTTTAACAAACAATAATCTAACATTTTGATGGAAAAATGTATTCAGCCCCTTGATTTGTTTGTGAAAATGGTTTTCACAGCAATTACAGTCTTCTTGGAGTATAAATTCTTTAGTGTATTGTTTAATGTGTTAGTTTTTTTTATTTATTTATTTATTTTTGTTTTACAAAAGTTAAAAAGACCAAAACATTTTCTTTTGTATTTTCTGTGGCCCCTACGCAGCCCAACATTGTCTAAAGAAAAGTTCAGACTTGTAAACTTGTAAATGTTTAGTGTACTGTTCAATATGCAGTATGTAGAGATTTTGTCTGTGGGAAAGCACACCAAATTCAAAAAAATTCCCAAAATTTGAGAGATCATCTGTGATGTTTAAGTGGACTTTTCTGCTGTGTCTTCATGATGCTGTTTGTTCTCTAATGTTCTCCAACAAAGCCTCCGAGGCCTTCATAGCACATTTGGGTACTGGGATGAAATTACTCACAGGGAGGTTATTTAATAATTAGGTGACTTTTGAAGTCAGTTGCATGCACTGGTTTTTATTTAGGGATAAACGACTGAAAGAGGATGATTGCAAATTAATTCTCATCAGATTTTTATTTGTAAAAATAAAAGTTGAAGAACCAAGTTTTGTATCCCTAACAATTCACAATTAGGCAATACTTAAACTTAAACTGATGCTTCGGTAGGTTAACTTTATCATGTGCAAATGAAATTGCTATCAGACATTGCAGGCTGATTGCAAGTTTGATTGAAAGTTGTAATCAAAACTCCCTCCATCATCTGTATTCACTTATCATTGCAGTCCATGGGGCTGCCTGTCTCCATGGACAAGAGGCTTCTTGACGTAAGCCATCAGTGCTACTAGCTGCCAGTGCAGCCCAGCAATAAAATCAAAATTGAACATCATATACAGCTAAACTTGTGAATGACAAGCTAGTTTTCAAATGATGATTTCATTTTTATTTTGCTCAGTATATTGCAACAATGTGGATATTTGCATACAGTGGTTAATTTAGTGAATACTATTGATAGAATATGCATAAACACAAATGCTGAACTATCATATCTATATGCTAAGCTATGAATGCAAATGAGATGTTTTGAAATTCCTCTGATCTGATGTCAAACAGTTCTCAAGCATCCACATCTGAAATCCACAGAAATGGTGCAATATTTATTTTCCATTTCCCTTCAGTTTATTGGTTACGTCAGCTGCTCAAGCTTTTTAGACAGACCAAATCGGATCAACATGAAAAGCGACATTTTTCTTTGGATCGGTTTTTTCTTCTGAACTTCACTGAACTTTGATTATATAATCAGCCTCCTTTTCAGTATGAATAACAGTTTAATTTGTACTGCTTAGATGAAGCAGAAGATTTCAGTAACAGAGCTGCATTAATTTTCGTCCTTACAGTAAAAAAGGAAACCGCTAAGACCTCTTTCAGATCAAGGCAATCAAATGGTGAAATCCCAGCAGCCATGACAATGACATGAAGCAGAATCATATGTAAGTCAGAAAATAGACGGTTCACCTAGACGAGTCACAATCACTAAGTAGGTAAAGAATAGATTCTTACCTGAAGCAATAATATTAATATTCCTTAGTTTTAATTTTAATTCTTGCAATTTTGACTGTCTTCTACACCATAAAATAGTTACAGATCATAATGAATTTAAATATTCAGTTAAACTGAAATTGGATTATGTTAAAAAGAAATAAAACAAATGAGGGAACCTTCTTCTAAGGAGTTTTTCTAATGTTTTAGAAAGATTTATCTGTCTGCTCACACTTGTACCTTCTAAATTGGTAAAATTTTTGCAGGTAATAAGAAAAGAGTGAAGTAGCACAGACTGAATTGCAGTCATTTAAAGGATTAGATTGCTATTTTCATTTTCTGAAAAATCAGGGACATGTAACTCAACATAAAAAAACGCATAAATGAACCACAGAAGATTTTTCAAGTGCTGTTGTCATTTTCTCAAAAGCTACCAAATATGAGCAATAACCAAGCTTTGGTTCTCTGGGTTCAGCTGGCAGGATGATTTATTGGATGCAATAATACAGAATGAATCAGGACTTCCAGTAAGTTGGCAAGAACTGAAAACCCACCCCCTGTGGTTTTCCTGTGATTCCCTGATGCTCAGTAGATTGCTTGAAACAAATGACAAATTAGATGTAAAAGGTTCAGTTCAAGTGAATGTTTTTGTTGGTATTTCTTAGGAATTGTAAGTATTGATATAGTGCTGTGAGAAAGCATTTGCTCTCTTAAAGGTTTTCTTTTTGATTTGTCACACTTAAAAACGTTCCAGATCAACTCCTTGTTAGGAGCAGGCAAACATAAACTGAGTATATAAAAATAGTTATAAAATGGGGTAAAGCATCCTTAATGTTTTTATAAGGTGCTGTTTTCAGTAACATTTTCCTGTAGTAAATCAAATGTTAGATCATCAGGAGTCAGACAAATATCTAATTTTCCAAATATATGATTTGTACAGATATTATTGGTTGATGCTTTTTTTATTATATGACAAGGAAAATTCAACTTTTGCAAAAGATTATAATGGATTCTTAAGGTAACACTGAGTAATAATTTATCTGTCTAAAGGTTTTCCAACTCTGAGTTTAGAAGCATCATGTCACCTAATGACGTGGTAAAATAAACAACACTCATTTTGTACCATAACTCTAACTAATTTACATTCACACCGCTGCAAGAGCTGTTACTCTCAAAAGATAAAACTTTTGATCCCTTTTAAAAAAATGCAATGATATAATCCTTTTCAACTTTGTATAAAAATCTGGAGTTACAATCCCACATGAAAAAAAAATAAAAAGCTTGTAGAATTATATCTTGGGTAAGAGAAGAAGGACATCCGTTTGTTTGTGTGGATTCAATGCCAACCGACAGATGCTGGATTCAAATATGCAATTTGCTCATCAGACAGCGAGTCTGCTGCGGCAGGTTTGAGAGGCAACAGGTTTCTTCTTTTGTTAAATATTCCTCATTAACCCAACAACCCAAAGTAATTAAAACCTGCTATTTAGGTGACATGAAACCAAGTGGAGACACTTAGCAGCATGGAGACATTTAGTATGCCAGCGTCTGTGTGCAGGTTTGAATAGGTGAACTCATTACCTTTCTGCATTTGCAGCCAAGTTAATGCTCCGAATCCATCCTGTTGAAACATTAGAAACTTTTAGGCTTTACTGTGTGTTTGTTGATGATACACAACAACAAATAAGCAAAGGTTGTGCTTTGTCGCTTTGAATGAAATTGTTAGACAGCTGTGTTGACTCAGAGGAGTGACTGAGACATATTTGTTTAACATGGTACGTGATTATATTTTAAATGATTGTCTTCCTTCTAAAAGTGCAGCAGTTGGAGCAGAACTACTGTATGCCAATTTCAAACTCCTAATGATATTTCACAAACTATTGTTATTTTTGTGAAGACACATCACAGAATTACACAAGTAAAATATCTGTTCTTTTTGTGGGCGAAGGCGTTGCACCTCCATTGATTGTAGGATATTTAAGTCTTCTCACGAAGTGCCCTCCATCTAATTCAGATTTTAAAACTGAATTACTGAGCCAAATTCTTTTTAATAGCCTCTTTAACTTGAAGAATTGAGAATAGGTCCTTGAAGAGCTTGCTGTAATGACTTGAGAGACCTTTTGTCTGGAAAATTAAAAACAAATGTCTTTCAGCCCACATTACACGGATAAGTTAAATGCCTCTGAACCACTCCTTCTATCCTTCAAAACTACAGCCTCAGAGCAAAAACAGTAAACTAAAGGAGATATTCTAGAAATGCAGCTTCCTTATTAGAATATTAATTTATGCTGGGCAATAATCCTAAAAAAAGAGAGATAATATACGATGTGTTGTGAATTTGCTTTTATGGAACCAGTAGAAGACTTGAAGTCATCTGATAATCCAAATCTTTATAGAATTTTATCTTAATATAAATGCAACTTTTCAGTGAAGATTTTAACAGCACATTAGACAGACACTGCAAACTATAAACCTGGCAAACAAGACAGACATTTGTCCAGACATTTAGTCAATCTTACAAAGATTGTCTTGTTATGTATTGCAAAAGGGAAGAATGTCCCAAGACCTGCAGCTGCTAGATAAAAGATAAAATATCTTAAAACCATAAACCATTTTCATTTCACCACAAAACGACATAGTCCTCTCCATATAAGGCAGAGTGAAGTTTGTGACTGAAACATAAAAAAAAAAATACAAAAAAACTTAAACATTGATACATTTGGATGGTATATTTGTAACAGTTTTGGTTTAGTTGACATAAAATTTTACAGAATATATTAAAGGACACCTTCCTTGGCTTTGAGCTACTGGAAAATAAGAGATAAAAGTAAGACTTGCACAACACAAATTTAAATTAGCATTTAAAATGAAATAAACAAAATATACTCTTCCCGTCTCCAACGCCTGTGGGGGCACATGACAAATTTGCAATTTGTACCACAGCTGGTGATCTCCAGCAGCCTCATAATTTCATTCTCTGTTGATTAGTACACCGTTTTCCCTGGATCCTCTTTTATTTTAATTTCAGCTATTATGCCAAGGTAAACTAATTTTTTTAGCATTATGACAGTGCACAAACTCAGGACAATAAAAATTTGTTCCTTTGTGTACTGTCCTACACACACAATATATATTTTTCCTACAGTACTTGATAAGTGATTTAAAATCTGCAGTTTTAGATATGATGAGGGTCAGCTTATTTTATCTATATTCAGACATGTTTCTTAGCAACACCGTGATGTCACGAGGAATGGCTGCTGGAGTCCTCTGTCTCTCACTCATCAGCTGGGAAAAAGTTATTTCATGATTCATTCAGTTGTCATATATGGTGGGAAAATGAACTTGTAGTATTCCATTTTCCTGAGGCCAAAGCTCTTGTAGGCCAGTTGAGCCTGTTGTTGCAGTTGGTGTGAAGATAACCATAGAAGGCAGTGAAGCAGCCGCGCTCTGTATCTGCTGTGTTAAATTCCTGTGGTCTTATCTCACAGAGCGAGAGATAAGAGCCCATAAAGAAGGTTAACTGGAGGAAGAGCTGGGTCCCCAGTTCACAGCAACCTGGTGATTTTGTTATTTATGAGATGTGGATTTATCAGCCAAGGAAATCTTTAGTTTGTTTTTTGTGCTTGAAGCATTATTTGTTTTCTGTTTCTGTAAAGAGTTTGCATGGCTAATCGTTGATGATATCTTGTTAATGTAGAATCTTGTATATGCATTTGCTCCCAATTACTTTGTTTAAATGTAGATTTTTGACCTAAAAATTGCTTAATTAGCATCACATTTTTTTCTACTGTCAGTGTAATCCAGTGATTGAGTGAGATGGGATGATTGGAGCCCCTGTATTCTCAATTCTGGAGTCAATAGTTATAAAACAAACCATACCTATGTAACAGATTTCATACCACTGCATAAAATGAAAGATAATGACAAAATTAAACCTAAATTTCTAGACAGGTTATGCTTTGAGCTACACAGGTAAGCGTAGGTGCCTTGAAGTGCTTTGGGATTGTCAAAGAAGGGCAGCACTTGAGAGGAAAAGTTCTTCAAAATCACAAAAAAAAAAATCAAATAACCTGTTAAAACTTAGTGTTACATGAACAGATGATCAATAATATCTGAGATAACTTTGGTGACATTGTAATGATTACACGTAAAGTTACTCGTTATTTTACAGCCGGTGCTGTTTCACCTTCTGCTTCCCTGGTGAGACCTGCCACTTCAGCAAAAAATTTGATTTTCAAACACAATCAAAACAAAACCTCTTGGAATTCATCAAGGAAGTGATTTCTAAATCTCACGAAGCAACTTATTTTAATTATTAGTTAATGTCTCCTTATGTTCTTTTCTGACTGAAAGTAATTATGTTTCTTTCCAGAAAGAAAGAATCTGTTTGTCTTTGGCTGCTAAAGCTGCTTTGTGTGTGCAGGTTTGTCTGTTTGCAAACTTGCACACACAGTTTATGAAATTACAAGCAGTTCTCACAAATCCATTTGGACAGTTTTGTGAACACCAAGCCCAGAAAAAAAAAAGATTGCTTTTATTCTCTACACTAGCTTCATCTGCCATCTGTTCTGTTCTTTTGGGCTTCTGAATATCGTAATCTGCTTGAATGCAACTTAAAACATCTTGCCTGGACTGCAATTTATATTCAAAAGACTGACAAGTGGTTAAAAAGAAATGGCTATTTCAGCCTATATTTTATTTTGAGTGTTTTTCTGAGAAAGTATCCCATTATTACAAATCACATCAGATGCACTTCTCAATGAAAATGCTTCCTGACGACTCTCACCTTCAGCTCACTGGATGCAAGACAGAAATGAATTTAGTATGACCCTGGAAATGTGGACTTTCTTTTTCTTTATATTCCTTCAAAGTCCTGATTTCAAAGAGATTTCCTGAGATATTTCTAGCTGTTTTTTGAGCGTAACAGATCATTTTTCACTTGTGTCATTCTTTTTGTCGCCCTCATGCCATTCATCCTAAATGTTTTGCTTCTTTTCTTATGACTAGAACATCTTCTTAGTGTTTTGTCTGGTATTATGCAAAGGTTATGTTGAAATAGAGGTTAGATAAAAGTAAATATTGAGGAGCTCAGCAGGAAATTGAAAATCACAGGAGACTGGCCTTGTATGCTCTCAGGGGGAAGAGCCCCCATTGCCAGTGGTAATGGGATTAGCTTCCTACGTCACAGTGGCATCTACAGATGTACAGAAAGAGAATCCACAGGAAACGAAGTGAAGACAGCAAAAATTAGGTTTGTAGAATATTAATGCTGAAAGCTTAACAAATTACTCATTTATTGATATAACAATGGCTGACAATGTTATAGCTTACCTATTTTAACTAACTTTGCAACTGTTTCAGCCAGTTTTCAGCTTTTTTACCTCTAAGAATTGTAATAAAGCCGCTCTTTGAGATGTGCAATCATGTGTTTTTTTATTTTTTTAGAGAATTTGATATACCACAAACTGTGACATGCAGTTTTTCTGTTGAAATTTGACTTTCCTACATGTATTTTGTATTCACAAAACCTGATAACAAGTGATAAATTAGTATAAATGTAGCTCAAAGGTTAATTTAAATTGCTTGGTGTCTGGGTACAGACCTGTCTTTAAAGCATAGCATTGTTTTCATTGGGAGGAGGTCAGGACCCTTTAAGAAACTTAATGTTATTCTACTTTATCCATGCTTGAAACCAGATTTTATTTGTGTTTGGGATTATTGTAATGTTGGAACTCCTTATTATGTTCAAGTTTTTACCATGTGGCTTTCCCTAGAAGTAACTTATTGGCAAAAGTTATCTTGAATTGCAATTTCAAGTAAAATAAATGTAATTTACAGTAGTAACACATTTACACACATTTAGTTATAAAACAATAACAGTAAAACTGTTTTATCAGCTCCCTCTGACTCATGGCAGGAGAAAGTAGACAAACAGCAAACACTTATTAAAACAAAACTACAAAAATGAAGGGATCAGTTCTTTCAGAAAATTAATGGTTAAAGCAACTTTTAACTGTAAAAAATGGTTTTGATCAGCAGCCTCTCTGGACATTTTTATGCTAAACCTGCTGCCTACTTCACATTGACACTCATGCTTCAGCATGTTTCAGTTTTGATATGCTGAAATCTTGATAGTTTTTGCTCATCCTAGCCAATTTCCTTTATTCAGAGGGTAATTTTTTTTTTCTTTTAGGTCAGATGATTGAAACCTTAGCTAGTGCTAAGTGTTCCTGCGAGACAGTGATCCCAGACACACTTCCAAAAGTGTAATAAAATGGATAGAGCAGGCTGACATTAAGTTTCTAGATTGGCCCTCAACCCTACTGAAAAATTATGGACTGTGCTTAAAAGACAGGTCTGTGCCAGAAAACCAGTGGACTTACATGAGCTCTTCGAACTCAGCCAGGAAGAGTGGTCGGACATCAAGCCAGAAATGGTTGGAGCTTATTGACGGCTGAAAAAGCCCATGATTTCTCTGCTACTTAATAACACATTTACTCAGAAATTACTGTGAGTATATGCATACGTTTGAACCTGTAGGTCAAACTTTGATCCTGGGTGAATTAGGAACATCCACAAATAATTAACCCTAAAAATTAATTAGATGATTTTATAGCAATACTTAAAATATGTTCATGACATTTCCATGTTAGTGTAGTTCATTTAAAACAAAGTTCAAGTGAGCAGTCAGTCAAGGCATAGGAAGTGTTACAATAGAGATTCAAGCAAAACCTGAGGAGAAAATGTTAGCCAACTACATCAAAAAGCCTAGAATCCTCTTCTCAAAGATCACTTCACAGAGGCACAGTGTGGAGTCTTTGTTATTTGATGGCTTTCTCCAACCACCAGGCTCCACACTGTCCAACACTGCAGGTGCTGCAGCTCAGGTAATTTGCAGGCACTGCTGTGCTTTTTTTTTTTTTTTGCTCATCTCTGGAACCTATTTGAAACACAACAATGGACTTTCATATTGATTTCCAATTGAGATACATATATCAAAGCCATCAATTGCTGATTTCAACAAAATATTTTTTAATGGTGTTGTGAAGGATTTGGTGTTGTTTAGTTTGCAGAGGATTTGT
This sequence comes from Brachyrhaphis roseni, assembly GCA_903066815.1. Classification (NCBI taxonomy): domain Eukaryota; kingdom Metazoa; phylum Chordata; class Actinopteri; order Cyprinodontiformes; family Poeciliidae; genus Brachyrhaphis; species Brachyrhaphis roseni. The sequence continues at coordinate 20,253 of CAEFZY010051490.1, forward strand.
TCAGAAGATGTTTCTAAGCCACAGTTTGAAGCTCCTTTCAGCACCACTAGTGCGTCTCGTCTGTATTGTTTACTTATTCACATTTTAAAACGGTCATTTTTCATATCCTGTCTTGTTAAATACCTGGAAACCATTGCTTATAGAGGTTCTTATATTCCGTCAGCCCCTCTAATTGTTTTTTCCTAAGACTACTGCAGTGTAATCCTGGTCCCTGACATTATTATAGGCATAAACCTTGGGAGAGGCATGCTGCACCTTGTGATGTGTTCTTTTACTTCCAACACAGAAGCAACTTTACTGTAGAAAGACATGCAGCTGTCCCTCCAGAGGGCTGAATTTTATTCACTATCCTCAGCTGGCACAATGCCTCATGCAATAGTGTGTTTTTTTTCTGCCATTTTTGGATATTTGTTTAATGCTCAGCAGGGTGCAAAATAGATCTGTGCTTGAGAGGCCATGCAAGATGCTGGCAGATTTATCTTGCAATAAAACTCAGGGCGCATTAATTTGATTTCAGGTGGATTTTGACAAACAAAATAAAGGAAGGCTTGTCAGACATTTTGCAACAGGTGGCGAATGAAAGCTCTGAAAGGTTATGAGTTTCATGGAGAGCGGAGTCATAACTGAATTCTTGTGTTTTTCAGCTTTTTGACATTTTGACTAGTTTGATTTGATTAACTCATGCAGTGCCATTTCCATAAATCCTCAGCTGTCTCTCCCTATGATGTGTCCCTGGATGATCTGTTTCAAGGCGTGAAATGGATGGAGTGTGAAATGTTTTTAATAGAGCCAAGATCACAACACTTCCAGTTGTCAAGGGGACGATAAAAAGGATAATATAATTGGTGCAAAAAAAACCCCAAAACAAAACGTGGACTCTGTATTCATATGTTCAGAACATTGCATCTAATTATTCCAATCACCTGTAAATTGAATGCTTCCTTGGCGACAGCACACAATGTTCATGTTGTCAATCTATTACCTGCAGCAGGTTGGTCACATGGGAGCCAATGTTTACAGCTGTCCTTAGTTACCTGTCTTAGCTTCAAATATTCTGAATGTGACGCTTTTTAATATTTTCTCTTCCTTATTTACTCTTTGATATACAGCGCCTTGCAAAAGTATTTATATTAGTTCATCTTTTCAAGTTATTTTTTACATTGCTGCACCACACAAGTGTTTGTGAAGTGGAAGGAAATTACACATTTTCAACTTTTTTCATATAGCATCAGCAATCAGGTTTTCTTCCAGGATTGCTCTGTGTGTAGCCCAGTTAATCTTCCCAATAACTCTGACTTGCTTCCCTGTTACTCCTGATGAAAAACATTCCCACACCATGATGCTGCCATCACCAACTTTATTCATAATACGTCTGGTTCATCTGCAGGCTTCATAATGGGTTTTCCATGATGTTCTCAGTTTTTCCTGTCAAATCCTCACTGAAAAGCTGAATTTAGATTTAAATTGCGTATATTTTGATTCTGTGTACTAGTTATGTGAAATCTGGAGGTATTTAATTGCATTTGATATTGTTTAGGTTTATCATATTAATCGGATAGAAATGAATGTCACACTTTTTTGATTTTGACTCCTAGGAAATTTGGAAATCTGTATATATAAACTATATATTAATTTCCTTCCACTTCAAAATCTATCATGTTATTCAATCATTTAAAAATCAGATAAGATAGATTTTAGATGTAACATGACAAAAATATTAAAACAGTTTGCAAGTACTGTGCACAACTCCTCTCATTAATATAGGAGCAAATTAGAGCAGTGTATATATAATGTATGCCAGTGGAAAGCAGAAACCACTGCTGTATCGCCTTCCACTGCTCATCATTTAGTCTTTTTGAACATAATGATAAATCTTAAGCCAAAAAACAAATCTGCGTCCAAGAATCTATTCTCGTTCCTCTTTTTTATTCTGTTTGCTTTCACAGCAGGAATAAACTGGTCTTCAAAAAGAAAGTTCTTACTTATTTTGCTTTCACTGGCACCGCTGTGGTCACACATTGTGGTGCTGTGGTTATCACTGTTGTATTGAGCTTTTATTTGTGAAACCTCCATGCTCCCTGCATGCGTCAAATAAATGTAAGCAGGGGTTGGCTGTGGGCCCCTCGTAACCCTCTGCTGGATGAAGAGGATATAATTAACTGATGTAATGATGGAAGTGGCTGCCAGACTGCAACTCTGATACTAAACCAGCTGTGGGGGAAGTAATTTAAAAATATGACCACAGTTGATTTTATTTTTAAAGGCATTTTTGTTTTGTAATATGATGTTTTTAAGTGGAAAATGTATTAACGAGAGTTTTCACTTTTTTATTTCAGTCCACTGAAGTTTATTGTACAACAAACAGGACCAACGCAAACCAGCTCCTGACCGCCTGCAGGATTCTCAAACAACTACAGCGTCCAGCTAAAACTGTCTGCAGAATTTTATTTTCAATGATGATTAGATGACCCGATTTTGATATGTTGAGTTACTTTGTTCCTGAGTTTTGATGTGCCCAATTTGATTGGCTTGTACAATCATTTTGATTGGTTTCACTGTATTACAATGAACTGATAGGTGTTAATTAATTAGTAACAGATGTAAAGATGGCATTTGCTGGAAATTGGCATAAAAAAGTAATTTGAAAATGTTATTTATTTTTAATCATTTGAATCAAACAGAACTGAACTGAATCAACTTGGACTGAACTGAAGATGGGCTGAATATGTTGCAGTTCTTATCACTACTGCACTGCAGCAAGATGCTGGTTTCAAATCTTGGCTAGGCCCTTGGGTATTTCAGTATGGAGCTTGCATTGTCTTTCCATGCATTTGTAGATTCTCTCCAGTCACTCCGACTGCCTCTCACAATGCAACAATGTGCATTTGGATAATTGACCTATTTAAATTCCCCACAGGTGTGTATTTTTATGCATAGTCAGATGTCTTGTGTCTCTATATTGCCCAGTGATGGACTATGTTTCGAGAGTAAACCTTTCCTCTCACCCAGTGACCGCTGGAGCCCAGCCCCAGGCCCTCCCATCCTGCAAAGATGATTGGGTGTAAATAGTAAGTCTCCCTAAGTCTGTTTAATACATCAAATGAATGACCTACCACAGGTGGGTTTCATATTGACTTTAAGGCAACATTAGTTTTCGTTTTTTTCTAGTATTACTCAAAGAAAGCATGTAAAACCAGAACAGAGGTAGACCTTGTCCCGAAACCTAAATGAATTATTCTAAGGACAAAATCTTTTCAGTGCCAGAGGTGAAATCAAAAATGCTAAAATAAGAAAGAACCGATTCTAAATCTATTGAGTACCTGATTGAAATCTTTGCATAACCTAATAAAGCCCAAATCACTATAATTAATAGAAGATGGACTTTATTTTTGCCATTGCTGTATATCACAAAAGCAGATCCTTGTCTATTCAATTTTATAGTGAAGCTTATTTGTGCATTTTCTTCAGTGAGCTGTATTGGTGGGAAACAAGATTATTAAGCATATTTGCAACACAGAACATGATCAGATTGTCCCACCAAAGAGTAGCCCACTGTATTTCCTGAGAGGAGATAACAGAAACTCTCCAAGGACATTTCGGCCATTGCAGCCGTCGCTTGGACTCTTCTGGGTCACTTCATTCAAAAAAAGAAGAAGAAGAAAAAAAAAGAGGCACAGAGTTTAGTCAGACCCATTTCGGCATACATCAGATTGACTGTAACATTTCAATTGTGTTGCAAAGCTGTGGGATTTCTGGATCAACAACATGGGCAATTTACTGTCTGACTTCTGCTCTGCAATTTTTCCCTGCTCAGGGGAGCCTCTGAACCAAGACGCTCATTGAAAATAAAAATGAGGTTGCAGGTATAGCCGGTTGCTATTTGCCATTCCATTCAGGAAACATTAACAAGCTTAAAACTTGATGCTTGTCAGGCTGAATTTGAGACAATGAATGCTAATGAGATTAAAGATTTGAGTAACTTTATTCTGAAGTAAATGCTTGAAAGTAAAATGCAGTAATGTTTGAAACCTGTACTTACAAAGATACACATCCGTCTCCCACTTGTTCACTTCCTTGTTTAGAAAGCCACATTGTATTTTGATTCAGTATAGCCATTTATGTCAATGCATTTGTTAAAAACCTTAGGATTTTAAGGAGTTGTTTGGCAAATGTTCAGCTGAGAGATACATGAAACTGAGTAAAACCTGATTTTTTTACATGAACTTTTTTTTATTCATCCATTTTCTCTTCCTCCTTTGTTCTGAGAGGAGCTGAAGAGAATTTTGGAGTGGATCTCAGCAGTGAACACATTAGAGGGACAGAATACACCATAGAAAGGCTAGAAAATGTAGAAGTGGAAAAAAAAAATGAATAGGCACCTCACACAAAGGACCCCAACAAAGGAACTTAGCTGTGGATGTTTTTCAAACGATGAAAAACTTTAAAATGTAGCAACCATTAAAAAAAAGATCAACGCAACACCAGGTGGTTCAGTGGCAAGCATTTTTCTAAATATTTATTAAGACTGAATAGACTTCTATAAATCTTGCACACTGTTATTGGTCATAGCAAGCAATAAAAAGTTTCCAATATTCAAATATTAAAATTAATACAAAGGCATGTCAGTGGTTGAAAGAAATACAGTAGGCTGCCCTTTAAATGAAAATATCTACTGTCAATTCAGACTTATGCTTTCATATAAACTCCTGTCAGGCCACACCATCAACTCTCCACAGTGCACAGCTTTCCCTCTGTGGAGCTAATTAGGACTCAACTTTACACGTCCTGCAAATTATTTTCCTTCCCAGGTGTGAACTATTCCAAATAAAGTCCGCAAGACAAATATGCTTAGGGTAATGGCAGTCAGAAAATTTCCAACCAGCCACCATGCCTCATGCACATTTATTATGGAGACTATATATATATAAACTGGCTGCTGTTTGAAAGCTTGATTGTTTTTTTTATTGTCTTGGAGATGATCGCTTTTATTTTCATGTCATCCTGTTAATAAGCTGACAGGGTGTAATGGTTCTGATTAGATTCAGGTCTGTGTGCAGAGCTGCTCCTGCTGCTTAACACTTTTAATATGGATGGCAACATCCTCCTGTCACATAGTTTGTCGCTGCAAGCAGCACTGAGACACAATGATTGCTTAGAAATGACCTTTCCTTTTCCATCTTAGCGAGCTCAAGTGGAATGTCTTGACCTTACTGTCCTCTAGTAAATGAACAACCTGTAATAGCTTAAACGTCTGTGTCATACATGAGAGAAAGATATACATCAGCAAATTGCTGAAAGCCCCTTCTTACAGTTACACTTCTGATAAAAATTTAATTTCTAATACATATTCACAACATGTGTAGAGTTTTTTTAAATATAATTTTGTGAATGAATCATGTCTTAGTCTTTTCAATTGTTCAATGTAAACAAAGCTTGACAAATTTGTACTTTTTTGTGAAATTAAAATATTGTGAAAATATATTTATGCTGATTGATTGCTTTTATTTATTTCATTTATTTATTTAAAATAACATTTATTTAAATAATGTTTTCTAAAAGGATATTCAGTTAGATGTTAATCTGTAAAAAGGTGCATTGAAATGCTGTTTGGTGATTATGACCAACATGAAACCATATATTTACATACTGTTAAGAGCAACTGTAAATTTCCAGATATTTTGGTCTTGTTTTGGCTGAGAAACATTGTGTGGTGTAGCTGTCCTCTGCTTGGTGCTCAAAAGTCCTGCAGAACATTATGAACAGACTGAAAAAATGAAACATGTTATTTTACTATGTTGGACACAAAATAATAAATATGCTGGGGGAATTTAGAAAATATGAAGAAACATTTAATGTGCAAAATATACTAGTAGTATATTTTTCCATTACGCTAAAGTTTTCCTGTTTTATACAAGTTATGATGATCAAATTAGTAATGCCATGACACATTTCAATGTCTACAACATTAACTATAACAGTAAACCTCAAAAATAAATGATTACGTCCCCCTTACTTAATTAACAAATTTCTTCTTTCAGAACCTTCAAAAGGTGTTCCCGCCCCCGGGAATCTTTGGGCCTGAATGCATCACGGCAGAAGAGACAGAGGAAACATCTACATGAAGCACTTTGAAACATCAATCTTTTATAAATCGTTGCAAAGAATATTAGTTCAAGCATTACCGTACTTTGTTTTTATCCATTTAATTGTTGTTCATATCACAGGGCTTCATCAGTGCCAGCTGCTAAAGCCCAACCACAACCACAAACAGTAACAATAGAATATCAACCCGTTTCCCATTGTGCAAATATTTAATTTCATCAAATACTCAAAGCAAATTAATATATTAAACACGTTTCATTACATTATTTTCATTACAACCTCTTATAATCCTGATTGTGTTCAGGTCTGCGCAGATGTCACTGACATTGAGTTGAGCAATGTTGATGTTAAAGACTGCTTCGCTGGCACAGTGGCGCTAACGGGTGGGATTGGGCTCATCATAAGTCCCTCTGCTTGGTGATCATTCTTGGTGGTAGGTAGGTGATGTAGCAGAGCAGGAGATTCTGCAGGATATATGAAGTTGAGATCCATCAGTCAGTTCCAGTTTCTTAAAGCCTCGACCAGACCGTATTAGATTTAAAACAAAATATTACAAAATATGGCCATTCCAGCTTTGAAAAGCTGACCAGCATAGTTTTGAATAGCAGATTAAACAGTTTCTGAAAATAGCTTGTATTGGGTGAAACAGACCACACTGGTGCAGATTTTATTACTCATCGACTTGAAGATGAACAAACACACCGAACGTAAATCACCTGTCTTCAGTTCTTTGTTTTTTTCCAGCTATTGTGGCCTTTATTTGACAGTAGTCGGTTTACCCCTTCACCATCACTGTGCCCTCTGGCTTCAATATTTAATCTAATCTATTATCTTTCAAAGATAGGCGTAGGAACATGTCTGATCGAGCTCCAGAGGTTCCCAACACTATCCTGGCCACCCCTCTAGCTACGCTCCTGTTATTCTTATGGAGAGGAGAAGAATTTAAAAATTTTTCTCTTTATCTGATCAACGAATTACATAAAAAGATGGACAAATCCACTTAGAAACTAACTAATAAAAATGGCTTTTGTGTTGAAGCCCACTATCAAATGTGTTTGACGTTTGAAATAAAAACATTGAGGAATTCCAGGAGGACTGACTTATTTTTGGAGCCAACCTGAGGGGACGATTCAAGAAAAACCTTTTTTGGCACTTCCAAATTGGCTTTATTTTTCAACAAGGGACAGTTAATACAACACATTATATATGATTGTTCTCTTTCCAAACGTATGCTAACAACAAAGAAATGGACAATACTTGCATGTGAATGCACTGACTGAGAATGTCCTGTTGTATGAAACTAGGATGTTAAGTCCTGTGGGTAATCTTAGCTGCTCCGACTTATTTGGGTGGTCCCACAAGCAACAGGAATCACATTACTATAAGTCCTGACAAGTTTACAGCCACATAAATGTCTTGGACTGTAGATTTTTATAAATGGTTAGGGCAAGATAAAGTGTTCAGATTACTGGGGTTCCTGTAGTAATGAAGTTACTGCTGACCGACATATTCTGGTAGCATGTTTGAATAGTGTCTGCACCAAAAAGGACCTTTAGAAGAAAAATATTGTATAAAGATGTTCAGTAGAGCTGTTGAACTTCAGAAACAAACTGTGTTGCCCGACTTATTAATATGTAGTAATTTTACAAAATGCCTAATTTATTCTCCGTTAATTTTTGTGATTAAATTTTATTATTTAATGTAGACTGTAATACTTGTTTTGCTTTTTTTCACATGGTCTTGACTTGATTAGTTCAAAACTATTAAAGTCTTATTAATTTAGGTACTTTAGCAAGAAACAATTATCAAGAGAATATAAGCTTAAGATGGGACTACTGTACATAGTTCAAGTGAAATGTTACCAAGTCTCTCTTGTAGCTATTAAATTATAGAGAGATCAAAGAGATTTTAGTCATATAAATGAAGGGGATTAAATTCTGTCATGGCCTTTACACTCATTGCCATCTGTGATTTCCTTGCTGCTTCATCTTCCTTTTAGCGTGTGTTGCTTGTAAATTACTTGATTGTAAATTACTGGCAACAGTTTCAATTGGCTCAGTGATTCATGTTCAAAGCAGCTGAGGCATCATTTGTAATCATACTTAGCATGGATCAGACAGGAAATTATGCAAAATATCAAATTAAATCCAGCTGCTGCTCCATGTCCACTGGGGAGTGGAAGAATCAGAGGACATCCGTCGGCATAAAACAACTGGAGCCACAAAAGCAAAGCTGTCGAGATTTCAGATTCCTCACTGGATTTTTTTTTCAGATTTTCTTCACAAATAAGAGAAAACTAATCTCTTAGTTGTAAGAGATTGAGTAATCTCAACAACATAAAGTTTCCCAAGGTCAAACTCTACGTTGTTGCATGATCTCATTTGGATGGGGAACTATGAAGACAACTTTTACAATCTTTTAAAATAAATAGCACAGACTACATAGTTTGCGAAACCAACTGCAATCAAGTGAAGAAATCAAACTCTGAGGGAAAATATAGCAATTTTGAAGTGTAAACTGTTTGTATTGTTCCCATTTTGTGATTTGCTAAAAAGATTTAAAGTTAAAGAAGAGATGACAAAAGAAGAAAGTAAACATGGATGAATATTGACTCAGTGGTGCTGTGTTCAACACTCTCCTCTTATTGGAAGTTGGCTCCACATGTTTGCATTAATAATCAGCTTATAAAAGAAAAACACATTTGAATGGACTGAGGTCAAGGCGTACATTGAAACACCAACTGATGAATTGAAGGTAAAATCTGGATAAATTATCTTGAAGGATGTTCTCACCTTGACATTCAGCTACTTTGCAAAGAATAGTAAATAAATTCTTTCATCATTTGTAGAGTTGGTAGAGATATACCACAACAGAGTTGCAGATGAAGTTGCAGCCCGACAGCTTTAACAATCTAAAAGACTGAAAATTAATGCACATCACACTTCACTTTATCAGTTGTGAAATCTTTTTAAAAACACATATTTTTTTCTTTTCTTCATAATGATCCACTACTTTTATTTAAATCACATAAAATCTTAATAAACCACATTGATGTTTGTAGTTGTAGTGCCTCACACTGCAGAAATATTTAAAATATGAATAATTGTGCAATGAACTGTACATTTAAAGTAATATTCTATGTCGCTGACATATTCCAGACAAAAGAAACTCAATTTAATTTCATGTTTCATGGTTTTGATATGTGAAATAGCAATAAATTACTTGCAACTTGTTGCTGAGCAGGGATGTTAAATTGTGGCCAAAATCGTGAATGACATCATACTGATTAATACTTTTGCTTATAGTGTTTAATTGCTGAACATTTATCTATTTTATTCTCTGAGTGTTCGACCTACATGTTTTACCATCTTATTCTCTGCTGTGTTTTAAGGGATTTTACAACTATGTGGCATGAAATTATGACATCCATACGTCTTACACCTTTCTTAAAACCCTGGGTGCAATTTACGGTTTTATTGTTTTTTATTCGGTTCTTTTTGTACGCAGTGGCTCATAGATACTCAGTTTCATTTTCTTGTATTTTGCTTTTGTCTTTATTTGAAAAAAATAAAATTAAATTCCTGTAAATATAATGGTTTTCAAAAACAGACTCTTTTTGTTTGTTTGTTTTAAAGATGAAAACATGCTTTGAAACAATAGTGTCCAACTGGAGGTCTTGCAGCACATCTGTGAACACTAAAGGGCGTTCATGCCCTTAGTGCAGAAGGAAAGCTTCTGGTTCTCTTCCAGGTGAAGAGAATGTTTCCATTATTAGGAAATTGCCAAAAATGCTTAAGTGCTGCCTGTAATTCGAGTCTCCAGTGTGCTTAGCTTTTGCTTTCAGACTTAACAGCAACTGAATACAACCATGCTCATTTTGTCTGGAGTAGAAACAAAACTCCCAACCATTTGAAGCAGTCTCTGCTAACAGCTTTTCTTCCTTTCAGTTTCAAAGGTAATTTCTTAAATTTTAATTTTTTTTTTTGTTTAAAATTATTTAACTGTGGTATTTGTCCCCCTTACACTTCCCTTTTTCTGAACCAAGTGTAAATTTATTTTACGGCCATGCTCCATAGTGAATGTTTGGATGAAGGCGGGTGAATGATATTGCGCAATCAAGGCTGCACTTTGGAAACTGTGGGAACGTGAGGGTGCACACATGTTGCTCTGGTTCTAGTCACCGCAGACAAACCCCGACACAGAGTTGCTGTTTTGTGCTCCAGGTACGCGTAGCTGGTATGGCAGACTCACAATCAGCACAAATATCTCATTCATTTATTCCACCGCCATCTCTTTCTACTACATTGGAGTGAACCACAACAGACAATAACTCCACAGAACCTCACTTCAGAAACTTTAAACTAACCCTTTACCAGAAGTAATGACTTGTTCTCTTCTAGTTTGCTAACAGCCACATTTCTCTGTTTGTAAGCAAGAGACGAGTAGCATCAGTCAACTACTCAATAGTCTGCAACATGTGTGAGAGGGAAAGTGTTGCTTTATTCTGCTTCTTGCAGCCAGAGAAAACTCCGGTCACTCTTGACACTTTTTCTGGTGACTCGTAAAGTATGATGGAAAATTTGTTGGGTTTTAAAATCATCATTTTAAAAAACCTTGTCATACCTTAACCAGCCCATGCCGTGCTCCCAGCACTGTCTTAAAACAGGTATATGGGTTTTTACAACACTGTGCGCAATCACTGTGCTAACACTGTCTTCCCACTTCACTTCATGCCCTCTGGTGCCTATTCAGAGCGAGGCAGCTCCTTGCAAATCGAACCATTTACATACTCCCCACTACTCTGCATGTGTGCCAAATTACTTCCAAATCGAAATATTGTTTCCGTGTACCTAACTTTTATCAGTGAATGCATGTTAAATTTAATATAATTGAACCCTTTCTGAAAATGACATTCTTTTCAGTAGCCAAGCAATATTGCAAAAATAAATAAATTGTAGGTGTTGCTGAATACTGCAGAAAAGCTGTAAAATAGATAAAATGTCATTATTTAAAAATGTGACCCACTAATTTATGCTTTTGAAACAAGAATAATTAAATTAGTAGGTACAATAATGAAAAGAAGTTAGTAATAACAAAAATTCCCAACAACTCGACAGGACTCGAACTGACACCACTCATTGTCTCCTGACTCTAAATTGTTTGTTTGGTGTTTTGGATTTTGACTTAATGTCAATTGGACACAGTCCCGGAGAAACAGTCGGTAAGGGGCCAAAGCAGCCAGCAAGGGGACACACTTACCTGTGTTAGCAGAGTTAGACATATGTCAGTCAATAAATTGATTCTTCCTCCTGCGCTTTTACTCTTGAACGCTGCAAGGACAGCAGTCCACTGAAGTCAAGCCTGACATAACTGTTAATGCAAAGGCACCAAACATGTGCATCTTGAGTTAAAGTGATGCATTATTTTTATCCATCTACCTTTTTATTGCATTACAAAAATCATGTTGCTGCCTCTTGGTCAGGTCTCCCTTGAAAAAGAGGTTTTTAATCTCAACAGGACTTACCTACTGGTGAAATAAGTCAGATGTTCTTGAATTTTGTGTTTCTTTTTAATTGCTTATTTTATTACTATATCTATAATTCAATAATCCATTTGACTTAGTCTTAACTTGGATGTTTAATTTATATGTTTTATTTAAATAATCCTCCTCTCTCCCACAGCCTTTGCTCAGGTTGAGCTTTAGGAAATTGTCTGCGTCACATCTGAATGACTTAATGCATTAGATTGTTGCCATGCAACTGAACAAGTCTAATAAAGTGACCTGTACATACATTATAAGGAGCTCCCAACTGAGAGTTTATGATGTGAAATCACACCTAAGAAGTTTGTTTTAAGGTAACCAATAAACAGATTGGGCTGAAGCCAAAGTTTATCAGGTAATTTTCTTTCATCCTGTGGCTGTGTACATACACAACAAGCTCGCACTCTGCTCTGACAAATATCTGCGTTCTTACCTGTGATTAAAGGAACCGTGCTCCTGCTGCTTTAGGCTGCTAGAAGGTGTAACCTGAATGTAACCTTGGTTGAATGAGCCAGGCAAACCGACAGTTACTTGATGGCTTTTCTGTCCTGACATATTTCCAAATCCGCTACTGATTCATACTTTCTGTTTCAAGTCATTGTCTCAATGTGTGTTGTAGTGTTACTGTCCCACCACAGGCAGCATGTACATTTTGTTGTTTCAGGAACCCCTGAGCATTTGTGTAGCTTCTTTTGAAAAACAGAGTCTGTGAATGTTGACACCAGCATTGGGGACGTCTGTGCTTGCTGTTGTTTTTTGTTGCAGATGTTTTGCATTGAGATGTTACTTTACATCTGAAAAATTCTGTAACAGGATAAGTCCTTTTCCCACAATGATAATTTTCCAAGTATCCCATCAGATAAATTTTTTATGCAAAGACTAATTCCCCCCCTCTCCCTGGGCTGCCGCCTTATCGTGGTGGACGGGTTTGAGTGTCCCAATGATCCTAGGAGCTATGCTGTCTGGGGCTTTATGCCCCTGGTAGGGTCACCCAAGGCAGACAGGTCCTAGGTGAGGAACCAGACGAAGCGCAGCCCGAAGACCCCGATGATGTACAGCAACTTTGGATCCAGTGTTCCCTCGCCCGGACGCGGGTCACCGGGGCCCCACTCTGGTGCCAGGCCTGGAGGTGGGGCACGTTGGCGAGCGCCTGGTGGCTGGGCTTTAGCCCATGGAGCCCGGCCGGGCTCAGCCCGAAGAGAAGACATGGGTCCCCCTTCCAATGGGCTCACCACCCGTAGGAGGGGCCAAAGGGGTCGGGTG
>CAEFZY010051492.1:0-25165 GCA_903066815.1 Brachyrhaphis roseni
CAATTCAGACTTTTTTTGAGAGAGACATTTAAACAGCATTTCAACAGCATTTAGCTGTTGCAAATCTGCAACCTCTGCCTGGAGAGGGTTAACTGTTATTGTTTCCCTTTTTCCTAAAGCAGACTGATTTAGTTTTGAGGATAAATGATCAAAAACAATGCTTCAATTCTGAGAGGTCTGCAGCTGTGACAGAGGCTTTACAATCTGCTCTGGATCAGAGTCACACCCATGTTGACGGTCCACTCTTACTCATCCAGTATAAAAACGTAAATTTTCTGTTGCCATACCGGCTCTACGAACGGTGTGAAGGTGTAGAAACGATGTGACGTGAACACGTGGAAAACAAAAACTCTGGTGAAAAGTAGGAGTTAGTCAGGACAGAGGGAAGGTCTCAGACAAGCCTGAACCTGCAACCTGCTGCAGCTCTGTCACACAGCCACAAAGTCTTGCTGCCCCATGGCGACATCTAATTCGTAAGATTCCAATTAATAATAATAATAAGTACTTCACATGGAATGCCTCTACATAAGAAAATAATAAATTCTATATAATGTTCATCTGAAGCATTTTAATAATGCAGATAACAAAATGTGGAGAGGAAATCAGCACCTTTAAATATACTGTTTGTAAAATCAGTCTTTATTATTATTTTTTTTTTTACACAAACATTTTTTTTAAGAACAGAGATGCACAGCCATAAGAGAAGTGCTTTGTAATCACCACTATTTTGACAGGTTAAACCTTATAAAAATGATGTTAACATAATGTCATGAGAACAGAACACTTCTTGTTGGGCTCCCCCAGGTCACTAACTTGGATCAACCCATTCTTATGTCCTTGTAAGAAAATGTGATTCATCCAACCAGAATAACATAGTTCTCCATGTTGTTGTTGACTTGCATGGTGGAAACCAAGGCAGAGTTTGTTTCCCAACTCTGCCTTGGGAAACAAGGCAGAGTTGCCTTGCTAAAAATAGCAAGGCAACTTGCTGGATGAGGTCCAGATGAGGTCCAGATGATGGACCTCATCTGCTCTGACATCCTTGTTTAGCTGTTTTAGACCTAGTCCAGACGCAGTCGAATATCTGAAAAAAATAAAATAAATAAGGATAATAATTTTTATACGTTTCACCCACAAGAAAACTCAATTAAATATTACTAGAAACTAGAAAGATTTGAGAAAACTCTGTATTTATTGTTAATGTATCTTAATGGGAACACTGAGATTTGGGGTCCTGCACATTACAGTTTCTGACAAATAATGCACCAATAAATCCACAGAGTTAAGTGCTTTGGTCTGGGACACATTGGCATATGGCAGGATTTGAACCCTACACCTTTTAATTGCAACATGGCTTTTCTACATACTGAATCACAATTAACCCAATTCCAGCATAAACCTGATCAGCCAATATACTGTTATTGTCCATTTGTAAATTTAGTCTTTTGTAGTTTTTAACATTTGTATTATGTACATGTTTTTCCATGGTTTCAAAAAAGGTTCTAAAACTCCCAAACTTGTATTGTGAGGTGTGCTCAACTGTAAGAAATGCTGCCATCGATCATGTGGAACTGAAGAGAACTAAATTAATTTAATGGCCTTAATTAAGAAAACTGGAAAAAAAGCAGAATTTAAATGTATTTTTTATGTTTTATGATCCATTAATGTAGTACAACAAAGCCAGAATATAGCTCCATTAGCTGTTTTATTGATGAGGTAAAAATTAAAGGTGTTTGTCTCTCTTAAAGGACAAGATGGAGCTGCAGGAGAGAGAGAATGATGACCAGAGCGATGAGCCTTTTCTTCCTTCTTTGGTAAGACTCAACTTCAGCAGAACTTTGCCTAAGCTAACAGGCTAACAGTAGAATAGCCTCATGTACAACATGCAAACACAGAAGATAAATGCTCACATAAAAACTCTGTTACTGTTCTGAACTGATAAGCCTGTATTACAAGACTTATTAACTTAATCTGCTGTCAGCATGCAGGATAACATGGTTATGCTGCTCAGCTTCTCATTTGGTTGACAAATTCTGACTTGATCTGATATTGATACTGAGGTGAAGCGTTTGTCCTAGCAGCAAACATCATAACACCAATTTAATGTTCTTCAGCTTGGTTCTAAATAAAACTAAAGCAGACTAGCTTGGACAGATCCCAAATGACTCGGTGGACGAATGCGCATGTTCACTAGCAGATAACAATCATCATTTAGATAGGAAGTATCAAAGTCTTCACTGGCTGCTTTTCTAAAACCTTAACTCTGATCTGACTTTACTGTTTGATACATGGAAGGTGTTGAGTGTGCTCTGATCTTTGGGTTCATTCATGGCTGAGCAGGTCAGGTCCCAGCAGACAGAACAGCTTCTTCTGCATCAGCTCAGGACCTGAGTCCCATTTTATGTACAGAAATGCACACAATTGGGGAATAGAGTGTAAGTGATGCAGTTTGGATCACTGCATCCAAACTGTATCTCATGTATTCTCATTACAAATTTGGAAGCAGTTTTAACAAATATATATAAAAAAACACTTTTTAAGTTGCATACTCCTGCTTTAATATTCATATGAACTCTGCTCATAATGTGTTTTTTCTATGATTATAATTAAGCATTTTCCTATTTTAACTATTATTGAATATTTATTTAATTTTTCTCTCTGTACATACTTTTACACTGTGTTTTTGCTGTTCTCTTTGTCATCAGTGTTTCAAAATGAAGATGTCATGTTTATCTGTGTTGTATATGAGGGTTGTAATAGTTTGTGTTTGAACAGTTTGTCCACACTACATTTGACTTCTTACTGGTGGCCATCAAGCAGGAGCCTCACACAGAGAAGTCCGACAAGCAAGAAGAGTTTCTGGAAGAGCTAAGAAAGAAAAACATTACAATTGCGGTGAGTTTATTATTATTATAACATCAAGATGCTGATCTTGATGCCATGAAGGGAAAAAAAATCCACCAATATGCATTTTTATGTTGCCTGGCAGAGCATTGACCATGAAGACAAAATATTTCTTGGCCTGCGTGCTCCCGATGAGATATTTGAGGACTATCAGTACCTGATCAAAGTCTCCGACGCCTGCAGCTGGTGTAAAGATGAGAGTAAAATTACCCAGGCTAACAGGTGTGTTCAACACACATTCACACACTTCCACTTTTATACAAACACACCTACTTATAAAACTTGTGTTGGTAGTTCTAGGAAACGGCTTTGTCAGCGTTGAGCAAACACCTATTATTATAGTTAAGCATAATATAATTGTCACTAAAAAACTACAAGTCACAGCAGAAAATGTTTATTTTTTAAATGTTAATTTCCAGTAACAAAGCTATTCAGCATAGATATCTTCAAACTTGATCAAATGTTATGCAAATGTAGGCTATTTATAATTTTTTTTTTACCATATTACTGAATACCTCACATCTCTGTCATGATTTGTTCTTACAAAGACCATTGCTCTTCATTTGCTGTGTTTGATGAATAGCTGTGAATAACATTAGATTTCTGTTTTGTCTGCTTATGTCTTTTTTGGCAAATGGTCAATTTATCTCCTGAACCTATCCCAAGACGACTGAAACAGAAAACATGATTTACCTGTTTGTCGAATCTATATTTGAAAGGGTTCTAAGACAGAAAGAATTGACAAATTCCAGGAATAATGTCTCACATCTGAGAAATGTGTGCAATGCTGGGGGTTGAGTGGAACTTTAATTTGTGCTCTGCTATGGTTGCCACACAACTCAAAAAAAGAAAGCATTTCTTTTGAAAGCAGCAGATTTTTGAAGATGTGGCAAAAAAGAAGTTGTCACACTTCTGTTTAAATCAATTTCTAAAAAGAACCTTTGAAGTTGGGACTCTTGCTTTTGAATAATTTTATTTTTCTTTTGACTATTTGATGGTCCAAAGGAAGAATCCATTGAAAATGGTTGATAACCAATATTTACAGATATTATAATAACATGGTAGTGGGGCTCATCTTTGGAAGAGAGGAGATGAGATAACATACAGAATGAAGGTGGAGCTACTGTCTTTCTGGCACACCACCAACAACCTCTGTTTGGAAACATCCAAGTCAAAGGAACTGATTGTCGACTTTATTCTTTTATGCATAGGTTCACTTCAGTGGACAGGGATATAGAAGCCATTTTATTGTGTATAAATGGGGTTTTATGTTATAAATGCACACAGACCACTAAAGTGGACACTAGTGGATCATACAATACACGGCCAACTACTGGCCATCCACCCCAAGTGCAAGAAAGTTTTTAAGCATGCAGACCAACTCAGGAATATCCAGTCCCTCTTTCTACTGTAGAAAACTCTTGCAGGTAAAAAAAAATATTGTGACATCAAATAACCCCTAAGGACTAACACTACTGATGTATTTTCCAAATAACAGCTTTGTATTTGGAGAAAATTACACCTGATCACCTGTCCACTAAAGTGGCCATCATGCATCAGTGGCAATATTTTGACAGTTATTGATATAATTACTCTGAGTACAGATCTACAATATGTACTATTTTCAGCAAGTATTTTGGCTTGCATTTAGGCAATGTTTAGCACCTAAACATTTAGGTGCTTCTTAACTTCAAGATTTTGTAAGGAAAAAAAGTAAATTATTGCCATTAAAAAGTAAAGTTTTCATACTTTACTGGCCAATGGTAGCAGTAGTGACAGTGGAGATGAGATGATGAAGAACCTGTGATCACTGTGGTCAATCAAAATGTTGAGAGACATGAAATAACTGAAGATGCAGCACTTGATAGTATACAAACCAACATGCATTCCAAAAAAGAAAAGAAAATGTGGCCTTAACAGAACAGGACTGGAAGACATTTCCAGGAATGAGTATGGAATCATGTCATACCTCAAATACCCAAGGTCAAGAACGTATTGATCATCAGAGCCAGGTCTGATGATCGCATGGTACCAAGTGTTTTTCACTTCTTGGAGAATATGAATCCTTTACATTTCAAGGAATTTGTAGCTTGTGCAGGACCCTAATAAATGAGGGTTCCATCCAGACATGCTCAAGAGTGCCAGTGTTACACCATCACCATTAAAACACAGACTGGTGTCTAAGGCAGTGTGCCCAAAGTCGGTCCTTGAGGGCAGGCATCCTGCATGTTCTAGTTCTCTGCCTGGTGGTTGTAACTTCCTCTTCAGTTCTTAACATCTCAATGTTCCGATTAGGTCTTCTACTCAGTCATCATTTGATCCATTGTGTTAAACCAGGCAGAGAACTAGACCATGTAGGATGCTGGCCCTCCAAGGCCGACTTTGGACACCACTGGTGTAGGGCAACTCATGAGATCAGACTGAGGCTTGGAGAACACTGGCCCTACCTCACTAAAACCAAAAATGTCAATATGCAATGATCTAGACTGCACAAATAAAAAAAAACTAGATACATCTGCATCCAACGTGTTGTTTGCAATCTCTGTCCTTTGCACAATTTCATACAAGATAGACTTGATTTTTATAAGTCTAAAAACGAAAACACTGAACTGTCATCTTGCAAAAAACTGTGTCACGTTCAACGATGTTAGCTTAAACACTGAGCGGGAAAGGCATAAGTGAGGGTGTGGTCAGGACTAAGGAAAATACCTTTGCCAACATATCAACTTTGCCACTGTATTTAGCACTTAGCATTTTTTTTTTTTTTTATCAAAAAAGCGACTAGCGAGAAATCTAGTGATTTTTTTTTTTTTTTTCTGTGTTTGGAGACTTTTTATTGGGACAACAGGTGAGGCATCAATCACTCTGTATTAACTGTCCTGATTGAGAGACAAAAAATAATGCTGTGAGCTCCTTCCTACCAAAGCCTTACCGTCAGCCTTACACTCCCATCCTGCACCAAACCGCCTGCAGTCAGAGCAGAGGAGACCCAATCCACTCCATATTTCTAATGACTCACTCATGTGCAAATTTGAAAAACAGTATTGATCAATGCTCACCAGGTTTGCAATTCTAACTGCAGTGAGTGAAACTGTTTTGTACCTGAACGTGGGGCCATGATGTTGACATCAACCAAGCTGGACCATTGTAACCATGAGGAATTCAACTGTAGTAGCTGCCGTTCAACCCAAAGAGAGCAGCACTAAGACAGTTTCAGGCCAAAATATTACAGAATTGAACAAATTTTCATGAAAATGTCACAATTTGCACAAAATCATAAACATAGCACACTTAAGGACTTATAACATTTATCTGCAAGAAATAGTTGATTTGGGGTTTAGTTACTCCCTATGCATGTATATTTTTTCTTATGCTTTATGTAATGCTTAAATTTTGCTGTATGTTTTATATTGTTTGTTTCTTATTGTTATTGCCCATCTTTCTTATTTGTTTAAAACACTTTAAATTATCTTGTGTAAAAATTGTGTAAAAATTTCCTTGCTGCTAGTAATGCTCAAAGAACCTACTTTTGTTAGTACTGAGCTCTTTTCCTTTCTGTTTTGCCTAGAATCCGAATTGTACATTTCATTCTCAATAACACACACATCAGCACAAAAGGTGAGTGCCTTTAAAAATGGCTATTTCTTTTTTTCCTCTTTTTTATGTTTATGGATGGATGGATTGAGATGTAGAAGTTTATGCATATGTGTAATAATACATTAATAATACAGAGTTTTGTGTACCAACACTTTGGAAATCTTTTCACATTGTTTCACATTGTCAATATTTTTAGAGAACCTGCAGAAGCTGAAAATGGAGGGTGTGTTTGAAACTATGTTCTGTCTTCATGAGGTGAGTAATTGTTTGACTAACTGCTTGTTTTCCAATTTGGTTCAGTAAAACTAATGCAAAGTACGTGATGAAAAGGAGTGATTGCAAAGCCTTCAGCTTTCATCCACTTACTATTTTACTCATCCTTCTTTCTTTGAAGCAGTGTTTCTGTAGTGAATAGGAATTTCTTGATGTTTTTAATTCATTTATTTTTACATGTCATGACTCTCAGAAAAAGGAGCAGAAGAATCTGCGAAAGAAGTGGGCTCGATGGTCGGCTCTCTTTACATCACAACCATTCGATGACATCAAGTCAGTTTCTTCCTCTTTGTCACAACTTCCATGTGACTGAAACTATTCAGAACTTCTCAAATGTTTTTGTGCCTCATTATTTTGAAACTTTTAATAATATTAATTCCACAGAAAGTTAAAAGCAAAGTCTGTCCTTAGGAGGCTGAGCCAGACACTTTCTACTAGGTATACAATGCTTTAAAAGTCTAAGCTGCAGGCATTACTAAAACAACACATGATAACAGATACCAATCTCTAAATTGTAAATTACATTTTTATTTTATCTAAAATTTACAAAAATTTTTAAAGAGATGGTTTGCATTCTCATTAAGAGTTCATTAATTCATGTAAAATGACATTTAAGATTTTATTGTCTAGAAACATTGAACAGATTTTGTTTTATTTTTTTTTTTTGTATAGGTAAATCTTGCTGAAATATGAGGTCTCATGTTCAAGAACGTCCTGTTATATCCATACACACATACATCAAAGCACACCACAGTCATTGAAAGTCATTTAACCAATTAACTGAAAATACGACTAAAAATAACATCTTTAGTTCAATCAATCTGCATTTTTGCTTTAGAAATGCCATTTAATAGGATATGTTTGTATTCAGATGTCAACATCTGGTTTTAGACTAAGTCAAGACTAACAATTGAAGACTAAATCTGTTTTATTAAACATGCTTGCTACTAACAAGCAAGAAATGACCTTACACTGTAAAACATTTGAGCCACATTTAGTTATGTCTACTATGTTCTACTCTTTAAGTCAAATAAATTTAGCAAGTTTTAGAGTTGGAACTTAAATGTGTGAGATTTTGTAAGAATAAAACACTAGTGAGTTGTGTTAACTTTTTATTAATTTGGTCATATCTCCCAAGAGTTGAATAAACTAGAGTTTTTAAAAAAACCGAAAGACGAAAAAGACAATAGCGGGAACTCAGAAGACTGAACTATTGCGAAAACAGTTAATATTTGTATACTCATGGTGTTTAAATGCCAATCAGATTATTAACTCAAAACACCTCTAATGATTTCCTGAGCCTCTAAATGTCATCAGTTCAATGTGTCTTGATCATGCTTGCTCTGTTGATGCAGATGTTACTTTGGGGAGAAGGTGGCGCTGTACTACTTGTGGTTGAACTGGTACACCATACTGCTGATTCCAGCTGCTGCTGTAGGTGTAGTCATTTTCCTTTATGGTCTGGCCTTTTTCAACACCAGCCCTCTAATGTAAGTCAGGTATATGCATAGAATTACACTTCTTCTCTAAACTATATACATTTCATGGAGCAGCTTTTGAAGAGTTCCACATAAAATAAACTTTACATAAAATATATTTCATAAATGTTTAATGCTTCAATCTTTGTGTGTGTGCTTGTCCAAAGTAAGGAGGTGTGTGACTCTAATGTCACCATGTGTCCTAGCTGTGACAGGGTGTGTGAGCCACGGCAGCTCTCAGAAACATGCACTTACGCAAAGGTGAGCATGACAAATTACTGGTCATCAGTTAATAAATAGCAGAAATGCCTGCAGAGAAACTAGTATGTTTTGAAAGAACAAAATAATAAATTAGTGAATGTCTTTTTTTTTGTGGAAAATCAAAAATATAGGCAACATATTGGAAAAATAGTTGCTTGATTTGTCTTAATTTTCATTCATTTTTGTTTTTGAGATGACTGGTGCGTTTCTGCTGAACAGTATCAAAAAGAATATGTAACTTCAACCAAAAGGGAAATGTGGAATGAATTGACCTTATAAAGCAATGTGTTTTTTTCCATTTCCTGAAAAGTCAAATTTTTTTAAGAAAATTTCTGTCCAATAGCAGCTATGTGCAAATGGACCATGAAAGACTAAGAACACTATCTAAACTGTGAAGCATGGAGGTGGCAGCATCATGATGTGTGGGTGTTGTGCTGCAGTAGAGATTGAGGAAAGAATGTAATATAACATTCAACATAACATTTCAAGATATTTGCTATGCAGCTAAAGTTTGGGTCCAAATGACTCATAGTATAACTCCATATTGATTACAAAGTACTTTAAGGACAGTAAAGTTTATGCTTTGGACTGACCATCACAGAACCATGACATTTACTACAAAATAAAAAGTAAATGTAAATAAATCGCTGAATTTGAAGACAGTAAAAAAGCATTTATATCATTATACTTACATTTTGGAAGATGAAATAATTTTTATAAACCTAACTGCCCTAACCCCCCTTCTGTCCCTCCCAAAAGAAGTAATGTAGTCCTAGTTAATGAGAGACAAGAAATATTTTGTCTTCTGACCCAAGCAGGAAGTGCAGAAGAGTGTTGATGTACACTGAAGTTGAACTTAATTTTTCTTACTTGTTCTTAGTTTATCATGATGCTATCCAAACAAATCCAGTTTGAACTTAAGTGGTTACAGCATTTAATAATGTGGACCTAATCAGAACTGCACATACAAATGTTAAAGCATACTGATCAGTTTGTGTTAGAAATATAAAAAAGGGTCATATTTGTGTTTTTTTTTTTTTTTTTTTTTTTTTGTCTTCTTCCCTACACAGGTCAGCCATTTGTTTGACAATGAGGGAACTGTTGCATTTGCTATGTTCATGGCAATCTGGGGTAAGTCTCTGATTTAATCACTGTTGCTGCTTTGCTGGTTTTCTGGGTGATTTTGACACTTACCTTCTTTGTTTCAGCCACAGCCTTCCTGGAGTTTTGGCAGAGACACAGAGCCAGATATGTCTCAAAATGGAAGGTCTATGACTGGTGTGAAGAAGAGGTACAGCTTTTCTTCAACATCAGTCCCAACAATATGATGCCCTTTGTGATTGTTATTAGTCTTTAGGTAATAATTAACGGGACTTTTCCCTGAGCGATATCTGTCTGATATACCATTCAGATAGAATAAACCTAAATCATGAACACAACAGAACCAATATTTGTTCTATTGTGTTCTATTATGTTATTCTGACGACGGCTTTGATAGCCATCATAATGGAGATCACTGATTCATTTACTTCAAGTTTCTCCAGTTTAATTCCATCATCTTGGCTGGTGTTTATTACTGGAAACTCATGATGTGTTCTGTTTATATTCAGAAGTCGGAGTTCCCAAAGTTGAATGTTTCCCGTTAAAACTACTACAAGTTGCTGGTGTAAAATATGTGGTATCATTTCTGTTACATTAACTTTTAGATATTGCCCACATAATTCTGTTGAGTATGTGTTAATGAACATGTCCCTTTTTAGTGTTAGAAGGTATAATACGGAGAGAAATACAATACGACCAGTTCTCTAACTTGCAACTAGAATGCACTCAGCTAAATTATGAAATCATTCATAGATCTGAGCTGTGACTTCAGAGGCAAAACAAATAGTCATTCATCACAAGTCAGTTGGGTCAAATTTGGAAATAACTAACCTCAAGATCTTATTGGTCAACTGATACTCTGACTGTCCTTAATACTAAGTTTTCCCTGGACTAATTTATTTATAGACTGATGTATTTCAATATGCATTCTTATCATTTTATTTATGTATGTATTTATTTATTTATTTTCTATATTTATTTTATATTTAGTCATATTTAAATCACTTGGTATGGTTATATTTGTATTTACCAATATTTAACACTTTGAGTGGAGTAACTGTCAGCATATAAGCAATTTCCCCTTGGAGATCAATAAAGTCTATTCTATTCTATTCTATTCTATTCTATTCTATCCCCTTGATTCTTATCTCCCTTCAGTGCTCAGTCTGGGATTTCTCCAATTGATCTTTATTTTTCTGGTAGAATTTCAACCTAGTCAATCAGCGAACAGAGTCAACTGATACTGTGTCCTTAATCTAAGTTGATTTCTAAGGAGATGATTTCCTGCATTGTTATTGTAGTCTGCCTGTAGTTTTAGCAATTGCAGTGGCTGAGGTGAACCAAGCCATTTAGTCCGTTTTTGCTACTCTTCCATATATTGAGCAATTAGCTGGAGCAAGAGGAATATTGAAAACATGTCATTGCTGGCAAAGATGTAGTTCACCTCGGAACTTTCCTCTTAGCAGTGGAGGGTGGTTGTTTACAGCCCACGCAATTTCTGGTTAGCGTTGTAGCCCAGCTTCCTTTACGGTCGAGCTGGTGCATATGTTACGGCCAAACATTAGTGATTCAATAAAATCTGATTCAATCGTTTAAAACTTCAACAGAGTTCATGACTTCAGGAAGCAATCATTTCTCAATAGACGAGAGTCCAGACCTTCTGGACGAATAATATCGTGGAATAAAGGGGCTGCGTTTACGAGGCTAAAAAAACAACTCTAGTTGTACTTCTCAACCTTCTTCTCAAGTCATGTGAAAAATGGTTAGCATACTACAGAACCTGTTTCTACAGTGGGAGTCTCTTTTTGTGTTGAATCAAATCAAACTTTTCTATGAAATTTCAAGTGTGTGTGTTTTTGTCTGTGTATCAACAGGAAGAACTGATCTTGGAAATAGTCAATGATCCAGACTGTGAGGTCAAAGAGTTCAAACACTCATACTTTCAAAGCACTCTGGTCCTCATCTTAACTACAGCCTTGGTAAGTCACACACACACACACACACACCCCTACCCCCCCCCCCCCCCACACACACACCCCAACAGACAGAGGTTATGTTTCTCTATCTTCTCTATCTATAGGTGCATTGACTTCCAATTTTTTCTATAGACTAACTCTAACCTAAGCTCAATCCACACTTTAGCCTTAAACCTAACTCCTACCACAAAAACAGTACTTCTCATCTCCAGGCTGCGGTACCCACAAAGAGCAGTGGGTTCCCACAATGTAATATGTGTTAGGAAAATGGTCTTTACAATGTGTCAATGTATCACCTGGATTGATGACAACACTGCCATGGTGCAATGTTGTCACAGAGCACTGAAACTCAAAGCATCTGTCATGTGATTCTGGTGTAGGAGGTGTTGGCGTCAGAAATGTGGCTAAAGGTTGAAACGTCACAGGGAGGAGATTGACACAGAACAGTGACAGCTCAGTTTCACAGCTACTGTTCAGGTTTGCTGCTCATTCAAGGCATAACTAACAACTTTTTTACAGCAAGTTAAAAATTATTTTAAGTATTTTCTTCCTTGGGAATCAAATAAAAAGCAACTGATTGGTTAGTTTCAGATTAAATTACTGGCTTTCCAAATTCATAAAAAAAATATATATTTATATCTAGTCTTTTAGGAAAAGGCTAGATTCTTTGCTTGCTGTTTTCACCTTCTTTCTGTTGAGCTCTATTTTATAACTTTATTTGCATTTTAAACATAGATATAGCTTATTTGATGTATTTTATGGTTAATGAGGAGTTTTCTTGACAGCCAAGATGTTTCTGGCCAATAAAAATGTTTTCAACCCCAGGAACAACACTCTAGTCAGAATTCTGTGGAAAACAGTTTTTCCCAGGAACCAGTCCTGGTTGATCTGGAATTTCTGGGGTGAGCTTTGTTATAGTTGCACAAACTTTCACTTCTGTGGCCTCAGAAAGGGAAAACTGCAGATTACCAAACAGAGCAGTGATTGAGATCAACAATTTGAAATCAAATTTTGTTTATTCCATTTATGTTCCAAAGCATAAATCAAAATAAGTCTACAGCTATCTTGTTAAACTTGACATGTTAATGTTGCGGGTTTCTGTTTTTGTTCTAACTGAAGACAATAAATTCCTTTAAAGCCCGTCATTACATGTGACTATTGGGTTTTTAGGTTTCATTTCAGTTCTGGTCACCTTTTTTGTGCGGCTCCAGCTAATAACAAACAGCTCTTCACAAGACAGACAGATCAATATATATATACAGAAAAATGACTCAACACTCAAAGAGCAGTTTTGAGAGATACAGTGTTATACTTGTTTGAAGGAAAAAGGCTGCATGTGTTTGTGATTCCATTAATTGTTTGTGTGTGTGTGTGTGTTGCAGCTGATGGTGATTATCGGTATTACTCATGCTCTTGTGGTGTTTCGAGTGATGACTGCCTCCTGGTTTTCGAGAAGTGAGTCGGATTTTCTAGAAGAAAAAGCCAGCATGTTAGCTATGCTGCTGGGAGCCGTGCTGCACTATATCACCATTCAGATCATGACCCGGGTATGTTTATTCAGATTCTGATTTTAAAAATAACACATCGTGTCCTGGTTGAAAAACACGCAGGAACAGATAAAAAAACAGTTATTGACTTTGATCAGGCTGGATAGGGTTACAAAGTCACTTCAAAGGTTTTTTGATTCAATAAAAACACAGTAAAAAGCCTTTATTAATAAATAGATGAATAAAGATCAGAGGTGAACCTTTGCTGAAGTGGCCAGCCTCTCAAAATTATATAAAATTAACCATAATTTTAAATCTCACCAGGAGATCACCTGCCTCAACTTCAGTCAGTGTTTATGACTCCGCAATAAGAAACAGACAAGGACAAATTCTATTCAATTTAGTTTATTTATATAGTACGGCACCCTCTAGGGGACATGGGGAACATTTTTTCTTTTGTGTTATCTTGCAATACATTTTGCGTTTCCTCGCAATACTGTATACATACTGCAATATTTGCTGGTCTATTTGGTGTACAGTCACAAATGTCACTTTAAAATTTAAAATATATACACATTTAAAGAGCCTTGGTGAAAAGGTGTATATTATTAACGGTTAGGTGCAAAATATTGATTGAAAATTGATTTATTCACTGCATGTTTATGTCTATTTGTGTGCGGCTGAGATGGAACTGTACATGAAAACGGCCCTTTAAACCACTCAGATTATACCAACACAAAAGAGACGCAATCAAAACATGACTTATTACCCTGCCAACTCAGAAATAGCCCATATAATTTGGATGTATTTCTTATTTCTTTCCTTCTTATGTAAAAATTTCCGTTAATGTTTTAGGTTTGTGGTGCATTTCTATCCTAAAGAAAAATATGTAAGACTTCAGATATTTCTCAATGAGATATTAACATGTGGAAAAGCCTTAAGACCTTGTATAATAGCAGAAAGTTTTTTGAGGTAACGCGAAAGAAAAAAAAATCCTCCATGTCCCATAGGGGGTTCCATAACATAGCACCAGTTCACAACATAAGTTGTTTCAAGGCACTTTACCAAAAAAGAAAAAAACAAAAAGCGACTGACTTTTTTTTAGATTGGTGATTATTTATGTTTCTCTCCTGTGTCTGACTTGCTTCTGAAGCCACATACTTCATAGCCACATACTTTTAACCTGAGGCAAGTTAATGTTATCAAATCTTGAGAAAAGCTTTTCAACGTTCTAACACTGCCATCTTGTGACTAAAATATGCAACTTCACACAACAATGAATTGCATAAACAAAAAAGCACAAATAACATAAAACTACTCTAAATTTTAGTGCAGTGTACACATGTAAGGCCCCTTTTAATGTCTTTTAGCGTTAGGACACTCACTTTAGCACTCACTTTTTATAAAATGAGTGGGGAAATAGCCTTCAATATTTCCTGCCGAGTTACATACACTCACCGACCACTTTATTAGGTACACCTTGCTAGTACCTGGTTGGACCCCTTTTACCTTCAGAACTGCCTTAGTCCTTTGTGGCACAGATTCAACGAGGTTCTGGAAACATTCCTCAGAGTCTGGTCCAAATGGACATGATAGCATCACACAGATTTGTCGGCTATCCATGATAGGAATCTCCCATTCCACCTTATCCCAAAGGTGCTCTGTTGGATTGAGATTTGGTGACTGTGGAGGCCATTTGAGTTCAGTGAATTCATTGTCATGTTCAAGAAACCAGTCTGAGATGATTCGTGCTTTATGACATGGCGGGTAGGCTGTGGCACAAGCTGCAGCATTGACACGATGCCCAATTGGACCCAAAGTGTGCCAGGAAAATATCTCCCGCACCACCACCACCAGCCTGAACCACTGATACAAGGCAGGATGGATTCATGCTTTCATGTTGTTGACGCCAAATTCTGACCCTACCATCCAAATGTTGCTGCAAAAATCAACATTTGCAGCAATGTTGCCTGGACTCATCAGACCAGGCAACATTTTTCCAGTGTTCTATTGTCCCATTTTGGTGAGCCTGTGCGAATTGTAGCCTCAGTTTCCTGAACATGGCTGACAAGAATGGCACCTGCTATGGTCTTCTGCTGCTGTAGCCTATCCGCCTCAAGGTTTGATGTGTTGTGCATTCAGAAATGCTCTTTTGCATAGACTTAGGTTATTTGACTTACTATTGCCGTTCTATCAGATTGAAGCAGCCTGGCCATTCTCCTCTGACCTCTGGCATCAACAAGGCATTTGCGCCCACAGAACTGCCGCTATTTTCTCTTTTTCAGACCGTTCTCTTTAATCCCTACAGATTGTTGTGCGTGAAAATCTCAGTAGAGCAGCAGTTTCTGACATACTCTGACCAGTCCATCTGGCACCAACAACCACGCCACGTTCAAAGTCACTTCAATCACCTTTTTTCTCCATTCTGACGCTCGGTTTGAACTGCGGCAGATCTTGGCCATGTTTACATGCCTAAAAGCATTGAGTTGCTGCCATCTGATTGGCTGATCCAACATTTGTGTTAATGAGCAGTTGAACAGATGTATTTAATAAAGTGGCTAGTGAGTGTATATGTTTCATGGTGAGCTTTAAATTTAATATCAATAAAACCAGAAAAAGAAATTCCTGAAAATATAATCCTTCCATTGTTTTTATCTTTCTAAAATTGACAGGAGGCAACAAGCATGAAAATCTTTTAATAAATGTACAAAACAGGAGTACATTTGTTTTAAAAGCTTTAAAAAAAAAATCATATATTTGTTCTTGTGCATTGTCCTGATCATACTCAACAACAGTAGTATTCTGCCATCTCTCATGTTAATCTAACTGTAATTTTGTTTGCAGGTGAACAGATGGGTGTCCCTAAAACTATGCGATCTAGGTGAGAGCATATGAGTCCTGGTCAGGAAGGAGCATTTCTTTCATTGAGTTTTAAACCAGATCATCTGTTTCTGAATGCTTTCCTCTGTCTGTATTACTCAGAGAAGCTGAACTCACTTGCTGCCAAAGAGAGAAGCTTCACAGTTAAAATGTTTGCCTTCCAGTTCTTCACCCTCTTCTCCTCTCTCTTCTATGTGGCTTTTTTCCTGGGCAGGTATGTACCAGCTGGATTACCATGCAAGTCCAAAACACAACACATAGCTTTGCATAACACCACGGACTGTTTTAGCTCCACGCCATTATTCCTATTTGGTTGACCTATATCATGTTCATCTATATCATGTATAGCACTTCTGGATTGATGCAAACTGCATTTCGTTGCTTGTACTTTTGACAGTGCAATGACAATAAAGTTGAATTCTATTCTATTCTATTCTATTCTATACTCCCTGTATAGTTTCTCTTTACATGCTTTAGAATACTGCAAATATTTTTATAATTATTTCTTGACTGTGTGACTTGATTCTGATCAAAACACAGTGATATGTTTTGAGTAAATCAAATGGTTCCAGTATATCAACAAGTGGGTATAATAAAGGTTTTCTTGCTTTGTGTCAGGATGAACGGCCATCCTACAAACTATGTGCGTCTAGCTGGGTTTAGACTGGAAGAGGTGAGATCACTTCATGGTTTCTGTAGAACTGTCATACTGCAACAACATGGTAAATAGTAAACCCTGATGTGTGGTTTGTCTTGCAGTGCCATCCGAGTGGTTGTTTAACAGACCTCTTTATCCAAATGGCAGTGATCATGCTGCTCAAACAGACTCTCAACAATGTCTTGGAGCTCCTTGTGCCGTAAGTGGGACGTTTTGTTTTGACTTTGCACGTTGCATTCAGGTAACCTACAGGAACCAATAGTGGATCTAATTCTCTTGCAGCTGGGCCATGAGCTTTGTGAGAAAAAAAACTGCAAGGCGGCTGAAGAGACAGTGTGGCAAATGCTATAGGAAGTTTTGTCGTGATAAACAGGGCTTTGTTGAAGCATGTGATATTTGCAAAAGACGAGACTGGCTGAGAAACTATCACCTGGGTGACACGGACGCCTTCAGTCTTTTTAATGAGTTCCTGGAAATGGGTAGGTGTAGGTGTATGTCACTGTAACTACAAATAAAAATAAAAATGAGGGGAGAAAGAATCTTGAGAGGGATTCTTTCTCTCACGCTGCAGTTTAATGCAGTTAGAAATTAGCATAACATTAAATGCTACTCAATGTCACACATGGAGGAAAGAGCTAATTAATAAACCAAAATAAATCACAACTGACATGGCGTGGTTTTTGTTTTCAGCTTACAGAACTGGAGGTTGCTGTTTAGTTTGCATGTTGCCCACTGCTCTCTGTGCTCCTCAGTGATCCAGTTCAGCTTCACCACCACATTTGTGGCTGCATTCCCTCTGGCGCCCCTTCTGGCTCTTATGAATAACATCATTGAAATTCGCCTGGATGCCATCAAAATGGTCCGCTATGAGCGGCGCCTTATTCCCAGGAAGTCCAATGACATTGGTAAGTCATTGGAAACCAAGCATTTCATGGTCTTTTATGTTGCTTTAAACTCTGAAAGCCTATCTTTAGAAAAGACTCACAAAAAGAGCACTTTCTGCCACTTAGTGCAATAGATACATCACAGAAACAGGAGTTTGTATGTAATTGTTGCATTTGCAGATTATTTTTCTGTCTGCAGGAATATGGACGAAAGTGTTGGAAGCTGTTGGTGTATTTGCTGTGATTGTTAATGGCTTGGTCATTGGCATCTCATCTGACTTTATTCCTCGTCTGGTTTACCGTTACCATTACGGCCCATGTGCCAAAGGCATCAACTCGACACAGTCAGTCATGTCTCCAGCTTAAAGCTCTGACATAATGTTAGTGCTGGGTTATGTTCTGTCCTCATGTTGTTTTTCTTATGTGCAGCTGTATGCAAGGCTACATTAATGACACTCTGTCTGTAGCCTTCATGAAGACCAACATCAAAGATGAATATATGCTGAAAACAAACGATTATGCTAACGTCACTCAGTGCAGGTGAGAGAACTAAATGACTGGTTTGTGTTGACACATAGTGTTCCTTCATAGATGGGTCAACTAGGTCCAACTGTTATTTACAGTTACAGAGACTACAGAAATCAAGACTACTCTCTGACCTCTCAGTTTTGGCTTGTCCTGGCTACACGCTTTGCGTTCATCATTCTCTTTGAGGTTTGTTCCTGGAATATTGCAAACATTTTTTAAAATTAAAACTAGAAAAAGAACTGAATTTGATTGTCTTACCTCATTTTATCTTGTGTGTGTTTTCTGCCCGCAGCACGTAGTGGTGGTGTGCAAGTTTATCGCAGCCTGGTTTGTCCCAGAAAAACCTGTCAAGGTTAAGAATCATCGCTTGAATGATAAAATGGATCGACTCAAGAGTGAATTTCGGTGAGTCAAATGGAATTAACATAAGTCATCTTAAAAGGAAAAACTCACTAAAACACGTTTTGAACTCACCCTCTTGTGAAAAGTCCATGTTGTTGTTAATGTAGTTTCTTCCGCTCCGACATTATACCACACATTGTTTGACTTTGAGTTTGATGTGGTTGACTAGAGTTCAGTGAAGTCGGATTACATGACGCCACTCTAGCCTGTGTTTTACCTTTGCAATCAAAATGTGATGTGATTCACTTCTACCTGCAGGCTCCAGTTCAGTGTATTGCTGTGGTTTCAGTTCATAATTAATGTGTTTTCAAGACACATTACCAGACAAGTAGTACTGTTATAATACAGACACCAGTGTTTCCCTACCGTTATCCAATTCATTTTATTAGCCAATCTAAATAACGCCAGTTCACATTGTGAGCTGTTTCCATCTCTACTTTTGGTTCTCTCTTAAGCTAGTTTTATAGATAATGAATTGAGGCATGAGGAAACCAAGTTGGCCTGAGCCAACGTGTATTATTCTGCCTGGTCGTCCACCTCAGAATTTCTGCAGGGATCTCGCGCCACCTTTCACTCAAACTGGACGAATTGTAAGGTGCTCTTGCAGCTTCCAAGAGCACCTTGCAAGAGCACAGTGCTCTTGATTCCTCTATGATTCCTCTCAGAGAGGAATCATATGATTGCACTATGAGAGGAAGCATTTATATGCTTCCTCTCATAGAGGAAGCATTTATATGATTCCTCAATGAGAACTTATTTTCACAAAATACTGCACCAACCTACATATTGAGAATAAAAGCCACACCTCTTCTATCAAAAGCCACTAGTGCCACAAATCACCATTTTTACCATGTGTCTGGTTAAAAAGTCATGCAAAATACGCTGGTTTATGGCTTAGGACCCTATAAAATATGACCAAATCCTGTCAACACCATGCTTTTGTAGACTACCTTCTGAATGTCAAAAATAACAACATTTATTCAGGTCATTGAATTCAAGTTTTATGAGTGATGGCATTTGATGAGTGGCGGCGTTCAATGGCCTGAATAAAAGCCATAATGTTTGCGGCTTACATCATCCGGAGAGATCTACCCCAAATCCAAAGGGAACTTGGAGACAAGAAATTAATAAGGATACTGTAAAGTGGTTGAAGGAGCAGTACATGACATCCCCCCTAGAGGAGGTGTAGAATGAAGACTTGATTCCATCACTGTGACAGCAGTGGTTGAAGTGGTAAAGCTTCAGGACACTGGGTGTGGCTGCTGAAGGCAGTGTGCCTGTGATGGTTGGCACAACTCTTCAATGTCATAATGGGGATATGACAACGCTGGTGTAGAACCAGTCTGATGTGGTGGTCTTTATATATTAGGCTGGAATGTATGCTCTTTATATATTATATATTAGGCTGGAGAATATGCTCTGGATGAACTGCTTTGGAGAGACGGTTCCCTCACACCTTGGATTGAAGTGGAGCCATTTCACCCTGGCTTTGGAACGGAGGACCACATCTTTACCCTCACTGCATTGCTGAGGAGATGTAGTCATAGAGAAGATGGTGTCTAGTTGGGGAACCTCCAAGTCTCATCTCTGCTTTCTGCAGTTGATGTGTTTTTATGCTGACTTCCTAAGGCAATGAGGCACTTCAACAGGTCACAGGGGAAAGTAAAACAGCCATAATGAGAGTCAGATCCTGCTGGTTCTCAACCTGAAGAAGCTGTACTGCTGTCTGTGGGTTGGAGATCAGTCTCTGCTTCCAGCAAAGATTTTCAGGTATCGAGGTTTCTAGTTCATGAGTGATGAATGCTAGAAACTTTTAAAAATAGAAAAATGTAACTATTTATACCTTGACCACAAAATGCTTGTAATACAGTGTCTCATATCAGCAAAAATCTAAAGTTGCAATCTTGATCAAATTCATTTGCCATGAATATTCCTTATTTATGGTATCTGTGTTGTTTTTCAGTGAATCGAGTTTTTGTTTGAAATAAAGAAAAAAATGAATTAATACAAAATTTCACATGCATGAAAGCAGTTCATCCAGATTTTAATTTTATTCTGTATGTTTTTTTCTGTTTTCTTTTCAGAGGCAGGAAACATCCCAAATCAACCGAAGTGTGACCTTAGCTGACCTCTGATCTGTTTCCACTGAAAGGTGCTAAAATGGAAAAAAAAGAAAGAATTTATGCTTTTTAATAATCGGTGCCTGGTGTTGTAACTCAAAATAATGTGAGATATTTGTTCAAGAATATTGTTGAAAGTAGCAGCAGGTTTGGTTTTACTTTGAAATGTAACTAAATGTGCTATTGAATGTCAGTCGTTTACTGCTGAATGATGCACTGTGGAGCATTTAGCTGCTTCATTCCTAAACTAGTTTCATTGTTGCTCTTATTGTAGGAAAAAGCAGATAAAAGCTTACTGTTGTTAAAATAGACGTGCTGTGAACCAAACTGCTGCATATTTTTATTTCAAGGTTTCTGTCTCAACAAGCAAGTAAATAAAACAGTGAAGAAGATAAATGTGGAGTCATCTCTTCTTTGGTCAGTGGCCAGCAATTAAACATGTCCTCCACAAAGCTGAACCCTGCTCTCAGGCTCTTCTCATGTTAGCTGTATAGTCACTCCTTTTTTAGCTGAGAAATAAATGACAATATGTGAATATATTCAAATACTGATGAATGAATGAATAAATGGGAGATGTTTATACTAAAGCTAGGAATCTCCATGGAAGAAGGCTACTGTAAAATTCAGAAAAAGGTTCAATATTGCATCACTTCCTTCACTCTAAGATAAATGATTCCCTTTTTGGAGGAAAAAAAAACACCTGCACTGAGCTGAGGGCTTTTTGGAAACAGGTTTTCTGAAAATAGTAACAGTGTTTAGGAAATCTCTGTTTTTTTTTGTTCCGGAGGGAGAATGGAATCCAATTCTGAATACATCACCATAGTAACAGCCTCTGCACAGATAAGTAGCTCATTGATCAAAATCCAGAGTTTCTGCTGATCTCTGGTTGTGTGAAGCAAGCTCTTCAATAATTGTTGCTTTTCAATTCAATTCAATTTAAAGACACCTTAAAAATATCAAAGGGAAATTAAATGTTGCAAATCAATCTACTCCAGTTTACTGTAGATGCTGAAGACTGTGGGCAGCCGGGGTCTCCTCAGAATGCTGCTCATGATTCAGAGGTCAGTTAGTCTCTGATCATCATGTGGATCATCCAAGGGTCAGAGGATCCTCCTGGACAGGAGTACAACGCTACGATGAGAGTGGAAAGGAACTCAACTAAGGCTTGCATTAAGATTTAAAAACTTCTCATAAAGCCTCTGTTCTCTTTTTCTATTTTTTTCCATTTGATTTCCTTATATGTGATTTTGGAAGAGCATTGGTCTGTTTTTGAAAAGAAGAACAGGTTTCTGCCGTTTTAAGGAAATTCTTTTGTCATTTTTTTCTAATATTCTCAAGAAACGTCACTACTGGGAGTTTCTGGTACCTGACTGAAAACAAAAACATGCATGTGCAGAGGCTTAAGGGTAAGCAGATCAAATGGGTTTCAAACAAAAATAAAACTCATAGACAAATTAGTAAGCCACCGCTATTCAAACAACACAGATAAAAGCAGTAAAAAGCCCATAAACTATTCTTCAATCTTTATTAAAATTATTATTCTAATGTAGATTAAATTCTTTTTATTTTATTTATTTATTTATTTTTTTTACTGTTTCTAAACTTCATTATATTGTAAATTGATACATGATCAAACCAGTTTAACAGGAACAGCTGACATCCTGAACAGGTGACAGAAATCAGCTACAATCATATCAGGTGAGTTGATGTCAAACAGGATTAATAATTCAACTATTTAAAGGCACTTTGTATTATTCTACTTTTCAGCTTGTTTATTCAGCACAGAGAGAGTTGTATTAAAAACGAACCACTCACTCATGGTACAGATAACGACATATTCACACGTTTCTTTGCTGTATTGTGATAACACAAAAAGTTTGAATTGTGACAAAGTTACATAGAAGTTGGAGGCTTCAACACTTTAATGTTAGACAGAACTACCTAAAAATACTGAATAGTTAAAGTGAAACTTGTTTTTACTATCAGTCACATGATGTATAGTAGCGACTCATTTCAATGTTTCCAAATCAGAACCTGCAGCTGTTTTTTTTCTGCTTGTGGATTGACTTTTTAGTTCTTACTCTGGAGTAGGAGCTTTTACTGGTACATTGGTGTCTGTAATGTAACTATTGATCAGAACTGATCAGTTGTCCCTGTAATCTAAGCCCACAGGGAAGTACCACATGACTCAGAGGAAGTGTAGTAAATGCGAACAAGTGAACTGTAATGTAGAGCTAAACAAGCACCAACCGTCACAGAGTCCAAAACCCAAGTGGAAAACCAGTTAATGTTACTTTGTAGACTTCCTTACCAGCAACAAGCTAAGGGCTTTCTTGGGAACAAGTTTTCTACAAATGCTGAGTAACAGTATTATTAGCAGCTAACATTTCCATGTGATTTGTACTTTCAAACTTTAGCAACATATTCACAAAAGGGGCATCATAACACAAATAAACATTTCTTTTTACTGCAGATATTAGTAGGTTTTATACAAGGCAGCCATGTTGGATCTTGAGGTCAGAATTAGAAACCTCTATTCTGTTAATGCATTTTTCAACTGTAAAACTTCAAAACTTCCACTTCTGAGGAAAAACAGAATGCATAAATACACTGACTCCATGAACCAATCATGTAGTTTGTTGAGTTTGTAATGACAAAACACAAAAAAACAGAAAATAGTCCAAGTCCTGTTGTGTTTAAAGAAATTCTGTCAACTTGGTGGAACTTCATCTTGTTATTAAAACCTTTGAGAAGCACTGGTCTAACGTTAACTTCAATATGTTTCATTAAAAATGTTATTCAATTATATTTTAAAACCGTCATTGACATCAGGAGCTAAAATCCCAAACTAAATTAAACCGTGACCCTCAGAGGTGAGACTGAGATTGACATGACGGTCTGAGGGCTCGGCAGGATGTTACGTCTCCTCAGCATTCTTCTTCGAGACGGGAATCCAAAGGGAGGAACCTCATTGGCTCTTACCTCATTTTTCCACACTGCTATGAGGAAACAGTGCAAGTATGAAGTTTTACACAGCTTTGCTTGGAATCACATAATTACTGAATTTTACACTTTAAGCACATTTTCTCTTACATAAGAACATTTGTGTCTATAACTCACAACTTAATTCTGATACTAGACGCACTACATGAATTGCTTTGTAGAAAAACAGCATGTGGGGGTGTATTGGTGTGTGTTTTTACCCAAACCGGTAAAAACAGAATGTGCAGGATGGACTGAGAGACACTAAATAAAGTGTCCAACACGTACATGTCATCAGAGTTCTGGAGCAATTTCATGTTAAATATCCAATTTAAACATATCTACCTATATACATGCCAAATCCAGCTGCAGATCTTCTTTGTTATCTTTCTTCAAAAAAGACATAAATGTACTCCTCAAAAAGGGGCAAAATATTCATAAATAGTCTTGATAAACCTTTTAAAACTACTGCATCTAGCAGGTTTATTCTTCTCTGATGGGAGCTTGAGCAGAACTTTAGTTTCCAAAGAGAAGTGTGACAATGTGTAAAGCTTTCAGTCGCCTCAACAATAAGAAACATTACAGAAATGAGATGAATCAGAATTAGGTTTAAAGTCTGTGTGCAATTTCAACACCAACAGTTAAAAGGGCAACTTGATACACACTAACAGATTGCTGCAGTCTGTATGTCTTAACAACATTAAGTCTGAATCTATTCTGTCAGGAATAAACCACATGTCATGTCAGAATCAGTCTAAAATAAACCAGCTTCATATCACTGTCAAAAACACAACACAGGCATAAATCAGTCAAATGGTTCCAAACGGAGGAATAACAGCTCCTGTGTTTGGTTCTGGTCGGTCCGCTCGTCTCCTTCTCTTCACTGCAGAATTCACACGTGGAGGAAACAGAGACTAGAAGCTGGCATCGACAAAGTTCTGTCGGGTAAATCCTCTCTGTCGAACACAAAGAAATAAAGCAAATGCTTAAAATAATACATTTGATGGAGCCACAGAGTTCCTCCTAAATGTTGCAGAGATTACTGTTACCAAATGTTTGCTGAACACTCAGGCTGTTCTATCCAGAGCAACACCACTGAAAGAAGATAAAACTAGAAAAACATCCACCAGTCATCCAGCAGATTCCACATCATGGTTGGAACAGAGTCATTTTACATCTAGCTCTTTTTTATGGCTTTAAATCATTTTGTTTATGTGACTCAGAAGCCACATGAGGAAGCATTCGGCTCGGCTCATGTAGCTTTTATTTGCTGTGTAAAGTTCAGTTTGGAATGATTGTGTGTAAGCTTGTTGGTGGGCTGATTATGCAGGAGAAAATCAGAGCTTACTGACTGCCAACGCCACAAACACACAGACCCTGAGATGGATTCTCTACTCCTGCTGAGTCCAAAGCACACAAATGCTGCTGGGACATCATAACAGGAATGTTAAAATTAGGGATGATTATGAAGAATATTTGTGTTTTGTTCATAAATCTCCTGATTTTAGAAAAAAAAAAAAAAAAAAAAAAAAACTGGGGAAAGTTCTGTTTTCAGCTTGTAAAATTCGGCTTGATCTAAAGCAAAATTCACAATAATCACAAGGGGGTTCAAACACAGGAATTCAGGTAAAATG
>CAEFZY010051494.1:0-31182 GCA_903066815.1 Brachyrhaphis roseni
GGCTATTTTTTGGAGTATGCGAGAGTTTTTGGTAGTGTGTGAGAGACAAAACGTAATTTTTTGGAGTGTGCGTGGCTGTTTTTTGGAGTATGCGAGAGGTTTTGGTAGTGTGTGAGAGACAAAACGTAAATTTTGTCCTAAACGGCCCCTCATAGACAACATTGTATTGAGACAAACTCCCCAGTTTGACGACCAAGCCCCAGAAGTTTTTTCACAGGGTAAATGAGTTTGGTCACAGCAAAGTAGTTTATACTTTTAACACTTTAAATGACAAAGCAACTAAAGCATAACATCACGTAGTGTCATGCGTAGCTAAAACAGGTAACCCCCACAGGATCAGATAAACATGTTTGAATAGAACATCAAGTACAACAACCCCCTTATCTTTGCACAACATAGGAGGGTGAGTTGTTTGCCTATTTGCTCTCTAAAGGAAGGTTAACTATCCCACAGTTTGAAAACCCTTGCAATAAGAGATTGCATGTTGTAGCAAATGATGTACTAACTTTCTCTAGAGCTCCCTGGCTGATGGTTTGGGTTGGGAGCATTAAGGTGGCATCGCCTGAGTGGACACCAGCATCTTCTACATGTTCTGTAATAGCATGGACAAGGACCTGAAAAGATAAATGTTGAAAATGATAAAAAACCATTATATTAGGAAAATGGTGGCTCTATGAGACCAAATAGAGGCCTACACATCAATGTTCATATTTTCACAGCTTTGGCATTGTAATTCTATAATTGTCTGTCAGATCAGACAGTTCTTGAAAGTCAAAGTATTTATGCTTATGCGATGAACAAAACTACATCATCTTTAGTAAAAAAAAAAACATGCACCTGCTGCTGAGAACCAGCACAAAGAGGAGGTCCACAGCAGTTTACTTACATTTATTATTCAGAAAATATTCTAGATCTACTTAATTTTCCAAACGTATTCTATCCCATAATGAAAATATTGTAATTTTTTACGGTGTTTACAAGAAAATTCACATATTTAACTTATCTTTGACCCTATTAAAGAAACAATGTCAATGAAAAAATTAGAGTCAAAAGAATAACTCTGTATGTTCCACCCAAAGGAGAAAAGATATGAATCAGCCACCAACTCTGAGCAAGAATGTGTCTGTAAATGAGCTGCTGTGTCATTAGCTCATTTGAACTGCTGCTAACCACAGCATTCATTAGCACTCTTCAGATACAGCCTGTAATTAATACGTATTATCTCCAACTTTTTCACTCTCCTGTGCACATACACACAAGTTATGAGAGGTGTTTGGTATTCTCTGAGTGGACGGCTTGTTAATGTGATACTGAAGATAAAGGAGGAGCTGTATTCAGAGAAGACAGAGGGAGAAAATCTACCGTAGAACTGGATAGCCCACGTACAAACTGACACCCTTGAAATGACTCTTGCAGGCTAAACAATAGCAAAAAAAGACAGGATATTCAGGAGAAATCACTAACTGCAACTTATGCCGCAAGTATGGCTTTAGGAGCATTTAAAAGTTATGCCAACGTTATTCCGCCACTTTATTTGTCAACTGCAGACTATACAATATCGTTCTGCATCAAACAAAGAATAATGACAGAATGAATAATGTTGAGGTATAGAGATGAATAAAAACATTTTTCTAAAAGAAAACCTGCTCAAGCGTGGAAGAAATACAAATACCAGTCTGACAAATAATGTCACTTTCTAAGCTGAGACTCCGAGCAACACTATGTTACATCATGTGAAAAGTGCTTAATAGCAAGAGATTTTAACAAAAGTAAAGTGAATGTTGATGTATTTAAATGTATAATATTAATACTAAGTACAACAAAAATCATTAATAAAAATGTTGATGATGATGATGATAATAATATATTATAACAATAATAATAGTAGTAGATACCTTGCCATTGTTAGCTACAGCATCCACTTCTACCTCCCTGGCACCACGTATGAACTTTGTGATGACAACTGGATGCTCCTGGAGGAAACAGAAAAGGAAGACAAAAAGAAGTATATACATAAAATCACTTGATCTGGAGTAATCAGCTCTTGGGATAAGATGTTGTTGCAATCAATTATATTTTGTCAGCTCTGACCATTTGCAAAAAGATGAAAGAAAAATATACATTGAAGATGACCACTGATGTAAAAGTCTTCCTTTTTTTTTTTATCACCGTAAACAATCTTTGAATAGTCTCGATTTATTGTAGCCTAACGTACTGGTTCTCA
Organism: Brachyrhaphis roseni; assembly: GCA_903066815.1. NCBI lineage: Eukaryota > Metazoa > Chordata > Actinopteri > Cyprinodontiformes > Poeciliidae > Brachyrhaphis > Brachyrhaphis roseni. The sequence goes on from CAEFZY010051494.1 coordinate 2,225, forward strand.
TAAGTTAAGAGGAGACACAAATTTCACACAACAAAAACAACCACATAACCAGTGTGAAGGCATTCGGAGATTAATATAGTTTGATTGTGCAGACAAGCCTATGGCACCTATAAAGAGCTGTGTGAATAGATCCATAAAATTGTAATTTACAATAAAATGGGAATGTTATGGTTTTGTTGAAACCAATGCATAGACTGATAGGAAAGGTCATATACTGATTCTAACTGTTGTCTATGTAAAAAATAACAACAAAAAATACCAAAAACAAACAAACAAAAAAAACTTATTAAAGATGATGCAAGTGTAGGGTACAAGTTACAGTGGACATTAGAACATGTGACACAACTAGTTTTTTCACATTTCATTTATGGAAACAACCAAAGCAGAAAAGAAGAAAATAGAACATGTACTAAAAATATCTTGTCTTGAAGTGTTCTGGGAAACTGAATGTGTTGTTACCGCACTAACAGTTGTTCTTTTTTACAATAACATGTTGTCCTTTCCAATTATTTTCATGTCACCACATTCAGTAAATTGAATAACTATGTATCAACATATTTCACTGGTATATAAGATGTCAGAGACATTGCATTGTTTTGTATGCAATCACAGGTCACAGACGTGATTCAGTGAAGTGAAATATACAGAACCTTGTTTTACTTTAAATCTGTTTGAATTACTTAAAACAATTTAAAAAATGCTAGTCTGGAGCTTTGAATGAGCTTATGTATTTTCTTCCAGACTCCGGTAGAGGCCCATGGAGCTGCCAGTCACCCTCAAGCAACCTTGGTGTTTAGTGAAGTGAAGGTGGCACACAGCACTAACCAGCAGCTTTGACAGTTGGCAGCATGAGTTTTAATTGAAAGCAGAGGGAAATCACAACACAAACATCCTCTCAAAGTGTTTCCATGTGTGTATTGGTTTGAGTAACATCATATACCCAATAAAATGTGACTTCAATGTAATTCAAAGAACAGAAATTACAGGGAATACATGAGGAAGGAGACCTGTGGCAGAAGGTCTGTCTCACTTGTGCAGACATGTACACTTAGCTTTAACAGTCATCTCACCTGGGAAACCTGTGTAGCCTCTTCCAAGAAGCGTTTCATTTCTTCCTCCCCGTAGACAACATTCATTGCAGAGCCACTAGTGAGATACAAGCAGCAGAAGGAGGGAGAGAAAGAGTAAAAGGAGAGAAAACATGAGGACACGGAAGATGAAGAGAAGCAAGCCAACAGGAGAACATACAAGCTTCAAATGATTGTTCAAAACACTCATTATCTCTCTATTGCATCACTATTACCATAGGGAGCAAGGTCTGGAAACAGTCAAAATGAGGAGCGGGAGAGAGTAACAGCGAAGAACAGCTATTTAGGTCGAAAAGCACTTCAGGCTCTTGAAAATGAGTTCAGAACTTCATCATTAAAAAAACAACAGATTTAGGCTAGTTTTGTTGTGGTGGTTGTTTGTGATTTTAGCTGGGTTATCATCCTGTTTGAAATGGAGAGTTGGAGAGAAACAGGATGAAGTAAGGCCACAGGCTTCAGTCAGACCTTTATTCCTCAGCTGTCTATGGCTCAAAGGCAGATATGTGTCAAACCCCCTAAAGAATACTGACCCCTAATTTGAATAAAGGAGATAGAAGATTTAGAATACATTCAAATTAAGGCTAATCTTTGGCATGAATGGAGTTTCAACATCAGTATTCTCTGGATTTAGAGTGAGTAATCAAACAAAGTAAAACAAAGCTTTCAATATCTTGCATGTTAAAAGCTAAGTGTTATAGCATAAGTGTACAAATAATGCTAGCAATGCACCAAGAGAATTGTTCACAACCATAATTGGACTGTGTTTATCCTGACAAGTTCTGACGTTTGCAGGCTAACTGCAAGCACACCATATGTAAGTACTACCAAGCTGCAGAAACAACAGTACTCTATTGTTTTTATGGAAAAAAAGAGGACTCAGCAGTTTTTTTTTTCCAGTGTCAAATTCAAAAATTGAAGTCAGAGAAAAAGCAGGGATACATATAGTTGAAAATGTATTTGGACATGGCTTAATGTTTTACAGCAAAATTTCAAAATTGTTTTATCTTTTCAGGGCTCAACCTCTGTCATGAAATTCACATGCTGGCAGCCTTTTAGAAATTTTAGAGAAACTGGTAAGTGATCTAAAAAGGAAACTGTTAAGAACTTTGAAAGAAGCTGCACCTTGTTCCTTGTATTTCAGTTGTCACCACAAAGGTGTAGTGAGGCCTTTCCCCCTCATAATAGCCATGAAGCTTGTCTGCTTACTGAGTAAAAAAAAACTAAATAATAAAAAAACTAACATTTTTATTTTGCAGTCCTGTGGTTATTGTGATTTCATCAGTCATTATGGCACACTTTACCACTCTGTTGAGACACAATTGCTTACGTGTACATTTTCTAGGTATTGCAGACCGAAAATGCTACTTTGAGTTGGTATTCCTGGCTGTGCTAATTGCCAATATTGGTTGCTAAAACGATCACTCAAAACAGACGTGTTTCCACAAACACTTGGTAACACCAGGCCCTCTGCCCACCACCAGAAGGCAAGGCAAGGCAAGGCAGGGGAAGTCTCTTGACCAAAGTCGCAGTGAATGATAGAGACGGAGCCGGGGTTGGAGCCGATAACCCCCTTGTTACGGTACCAGTCCTGTACAGTCGCCCCAGTAATGACTGTCTTTAATACGTTTTTTGCATTTCTTACCTAGTTCAAATTACTAAAAGTTAATCCAAAAATATGCATTTTATTTTCACAAAAATCAAATGTCTCATCAATTAATATCTTGTCAGCAATGATTTTGGTATCAGTTAAAATATGTAAATATATCTATGCACTCAAACCTTGAAGATTGATCAATTATAAAAAAGTGAAATGTGTCTAAAAGCTGGTCTCGTTGTTCTGAGTCAAGCACCACTTGCATGTATCACCCATACAGATCAAATGGTTTCAGAGCCACAGGGAGAGACTATACTAACAAAAATTAAACATGCTAATAAGATGCAGTCAATTTCGGAACACTCTAAAATGAGTTCTGAGCGTTCATTGCAAGCATCATTATTACAGGATATAATGTGTTTTTGTATAAATGTAGGACAAGTTGTGCAAAACAAATTGGAGAGAGTTCATAGAACAAGGCACAAGCTTTCATTTAAACAGTTTTTGACCATAGTCAGAGACTTGATTATTACTTTTAATGTCAAATTTAATTATTGGCAAACACCTCTTCACTGACTTAAATAGCTTTGACATTTAGAAGAGTCTTCAATGTTACCTACTGCTGAACACTCTTGTGCTTACTTATTTTCCTTTTGTTACTTAGACAGATTCATTTTAAAAGAACATCGCATCTTCCAGAACCTCAAAAACAACTACGAAACCAGCAGAGCCTCAATTATGCAACGGTCTCAGTGATACCCAAAGTTCTGTTTTAGGGTGTCTTCCTGACATCTACTGGGCAGACATTTTACTGCATAGTCAAAGAAATATTTGTGTGACTGCTCAAGTCATTAATCATCATAAATAAAAAGGCACTTTAATGGTTTAATAATCAGTTAGATAATTACTAATAAAATGTAAGGGACTATGCATAACTGTCAACAGCTTGTATTTAATGATAAAAACATTAGAAATGTGTTACGTGTTCAAATAGTTTCAAACAGTTGATAAATTACCAAATGAAAGAAATAACTAAGCAGGAATTAGTCAGTAAGTGAGTTTCTCTCTGAAGGCACAAACATATTAAGAGTAAAAGGCTCCTTATAGGTGTAGAAAAATATTGCACTGTTTTAGACTATTGGGTTTTAAAACTCACCTAAGAACATACGAGGGCCGAAGTAAACAAGGGTAGCCCACCCGGTTGGCAAATGCAAAGGCATCTTCCTGTAAAACACAAACACATAGCAGATACATGAAGGTATAAAGCTGCCAGATAGAGACATAGACACATATCTTGGATTGAGATTAACTGAGAAATTTGTTGACCAAAATACTTTGTTGTTACTGTGGGAAGACTCAATTTTAGGTATTTTCCACAAAGTTAGGTGTTAAGAATGAAGCCAGATGAAGTACAAAAGAAGGAAGAATATATTTAAATGAATATGCATCATCTGGTTGACCTAAAGGTCGACTGTTGATTTAGTTTGCTACAACAAAGAGCTATTTATACTGAAGTGGGTGCTGATCATTTTGCTTACAGGTTACGTCCTATAGTTTTGATCATTTAATTGTGGGATTTTCTAGAGTTGTCAGGCCTTTAATGTATGTAATGTAATGCCCTGGGGATAATTTACTGAAGTAGTGAAAGCACTAAACTACCCAGAGCCAAGGGAGTCTGAACTTATAGTCAATCATCGAGCAAGTTGTCTTTAGAAACATAGGTATCTTTTTGTAAATCTCAGGGTTAAGGTAAGATTTACAATTTACCTTTTAACATACAATCCATGATGACACTGGTGTTGTCAAGACAGTTAAAAATTTAACTATAGAAATCACGTTTATCATGCTAAGCTTTTTAGATACAGTAAATGATTAATGACAGAATGGCAGAAAGACTAGATATATTTTCTAAGATAATTGTGTTACCGTTAAAAAGAAATTGGGATCAGCTAAAATCTGCATCAGGAACTTATCCATCCATTCATCGTTTAAACCCCCTAATCCTTGAAGGGTCACAGTTTAGAAGATAACATATTTAAAAATAGCTAAGACTGGAAATCAGCCACAAATCTCTGACAAGTGTTACTTTATTATGCAATGCAGTGTCTCTTACCGTAAAAAAAAAAAAAAAAAAAAGTTTTGAGAATTTATCTGTAAATCTTGAAACATTTATTCTTTCTGTAGCTGTATTAATAATAACATATTTAAATATGTAAATTGCATTAAATGATTAAATGAAGTGATAAAATTAAATAGAATAATTACTCTAACCATGTCACCTGTATGTTGAACAGCAGAACAGTTCTGCTTCAAATTTCAAATGTCTGTAGACACCAATAAGTGCATTCTAGTCTTATTTTGAAGTTTGTTTGTGTTGGGAGTTACCCAGCACTTCTGCATAATTATCAAAAAATCTAATTATCTCATAGAAAAATAGAAAATAACTTAAGTGACAAGCATTTATACAAAAAGGTATAGGGTCTCTTTCTGTCAGACCAGAACAGACAGAACAAATATCATCACAAACAGAGTGTGAGCTTAGATGCATCATAGTCTACTTCAGACATTTTGTCTGATAGTGGTAGAATGAAGTGAATGAGAAAGGGCACTCAGCGGTTATAAACAGCTTGAACCGCCATTTCTGGAGGCTTTACAGCTTGATGAGCAAATGGTGTTAAATGGCTGCTCAGAAACTGACAGGAATAATAAATACTGTTTTTGCATTAAATCACATTTTTCTTGTCATTTATTCTGATGTTTGTATGTCAACTAAAGTTTCCCCCCCCCATTTTAGAAGTATGTTTCAACTGATTACATTATGCAAATTTGAAGTAAATCTACCTGTGACGATGTAGGAGGTCATTAACAATCACAAGAAAGTATTACAAATCGAATTGTTAGACCTCATAAGTGTTTTGTTTTCTACTAGCATGCTCATCCAAGGAATACTTTCCCTGGAACCGTAAAGCTCTTACATGTACTCATTTTGGTTGTGTCCAATCATTTTGGTATGATTGGACACAATCATTTTGGAGTATTTTTTTATTTCTCTTTTTGTTTTATTTGAATGATAAATACAAAGGTCTTCCACTATTTAAATATAATAGATTTCGCTCCAATAATTAAATGGATTCTAAGAGATCTTTACCATTCATAATCTCAAATTGTGAAAGGTAATATTTGAAATACCAAGAGATATTTTAAAAACATTGGGGTATTTCTTCCATAAAACTGAAAAATAGGCTGTCATTGGGTCTCTTAAAAGGTTAGTGACACAACACGCGTGACTAAATTTACACGGAAATGGGCTACCAGATACAAAATCAGAACCAGTCTTACACAACCATTTCAGTTCCCAGACCTACACAAAATTCAAAACTTATAAGGTCAGCTCAAGGGGAAAGAGTAAGAGAAGACCAATTGCTCTGTACAACATAAAGAGATTGTGCAAGCAAAAATAATCTAACTTCCCTCACTCTGTATGTTCTACCTAATGAAGTGTTAAAGATTAAGTGCTGTCCTCCTGGCAAAAGGGTTTTGTACAAATTATTAACTCTTCTGAGGGCCAAAAAAATCTGGTAGGCATAATTTAATATAAAAAATCTATTTTCCTAATGAGGGATTTTTTCTTTTAAAAGATTCATTTAGTCAAATCCAAGTGTTGCATTTTTCGGTGTGAAATTCTGCTGCATGGCCAGATATATTCTGAAAACCCTTATGAATTAAAGCTATACTCCCATTTTTCCAATCCAAAAGTGAGAATATAAGTGCTTTTCAATCCATTTCACATTTTTACTTATTTTTTTTCCATCCATCCACACATCTTATACAAAAAAAAATGAAAGAATTAAGAGTAGGAACTGTGGAAATAGTCTGGTAGTTAGAGAAAGACTGTATGCCCTACTCCTCCTCGTCATCATTATCATTACCTTTCTTTCTCCTCGCTTCCGTCTCTCCTTCAGTTTAGCAGTTTTCTCTCAGTCATTACCCAGCTTCCTCACCAGGTGAGGTACCATTTATAAACACAAAATAGCTTCAGAAAAACACAAGAATCATCCCCCCCACAGCAAAGCTAGAGCTGCTGTAGCCTATTAAAAGTAAACTACCCTTTAAAGATCAACATAGAAATAGGATATGTGAGCTATATACTATTGAGATTCTCTATGTTTTCACAAGATAAATCACTCTTAAGTGGTACCTTAATAATGCAAACAAAAAGAATGGAAAAAAACCCAAAAAACTTTAGGCATCCAGCATTTTAGTAACTAGTATTTTCATGGTGTGTTTCAACAATATAGAACTGAGGATAAGTTAAAATGAGAAAAAAAACAAAAAAAAACGTAAGTTTTAATAATGAGAGAATATCTAGGTTGATGGTAGCTTGAGAAAGTCTAAGTTCTGATATACAGAATTTATACGTTGAATGTTTGTGAAATGGAATGATGGAAATGCATTCCTCCTTAAATGCCCAAGAACTGAACTGACAACGTTTGAGGTACTTTAAACAACCAAAATACACATTTGTAGATACCATTTGGAAAACAGCAACAAAGTCTTGGTCGTGAAGCAAAGCACAAAAACAAGAACTTGCTCAGAAATATATATCTTTTTAATTAATAAAAACATTAATATTTCCTCACCAGTGAACTGAGTGCCCTCCATGGAGCTTGGGCCACTTCAAGATTGTCAAGGATGCTGGAGAAGACAGAACGTTCCTCAGCCCGATCAATCTGCAGGGGGCTCGTCCCCAGAATCTTTACTCCACTCTTATGCAAAGGGATGGCCAAGTTGTTGGGGATCTGACCTCCCACTGACACAATACTACCAGAACACTCCTATGAAAGAGTGAAGAACTATTTTATTAGGAAATAGTGGAAACAACAACAAGAAGGCAAAAGGATACATTCTAAAGTTGAGTTCATTAGTCCAATATTTTTCACATAAAAATCTGGAAAGTGCAGCTTGTGCATGTGTTGAGACCGTTTTATTCAGATACCCTAAAATCTAGTGAAACTAAATGCTATTAAAAGTCATCTAATTAGGAAAGTTTTCAGTTTTCCACACTACATGTAGGAGAGGGAGAAAAATGATCTGATACAATTAAGCTAAAATTAACCTTTTTTGTTTATGTCAGAAACAAACCAAAACAGAAACAAACAAAGCTGACTACATCAAAAACAAACTGTAACCATATTTAAATGTGTCTCGTCTTGTTTTTTTTATTTTCTTGCTATATATGCGTAATTTTGCACATGTTGTCAAAATCATGCTTTATTATTTAAAATTACTATTACCACTGGACTTCTTAACAGTTTTAGACATTGTTTAGAAAAGCCCATCTAGGAACAAGTGCTGCAAATTAGGTTCCACTACCAGCACCAAGATAGAAGCATGGAATTGGAATTTTATTCAGTCTGTCTATGTTAATATGTGTCTGTCCCCATCAAATAATTGAATTGAACTACTTAATGTGGTGAAAAACTAAAGCTACACATCACTGTGAACTGACCATTTCTACAGTGAAATGTGGAGGTAGGAGTGTCATGCTGTTCCTGCTTTTGCTTAGTAGCAACAGGGAATCTGATCAGAGTTCATTGAACAATGGATGCAGTTAGATACTGGGCAATACCACAAGAAAACCTATTAGGTAGACATCTATATGGGAAATGGGTGCAACTTTTTCCAGGAAAAGAACACTAAATACACGGCCAAAGCTACAAAGGAATGATTTAGATTGGATTTTTTATTCAACGTCATCAAAAAAGGAATATGTGTTGTTCACAAATGATTTCTAAAGCAGTTTGACTGATCTTAAGCCATTATGTAAAGAAGAATGGGCAATAATTCAGCCCCTAGATGTGCAAAACTAAACCCAAGAGGCTTGCAACTGTACTTGCAGTGAAAAGTGGTTTTACAAAATATTATCTCAGAGGGGGCTGCAATACTTTGTTATACCATCACTATAACATACCTTGAAATTTAATGTTGTAATATTAAAAAAAGTGAAGAAGTTGAAAGGGTAATGATAATTTGCAGTGCATTTTATTTGGCTCTGGAAACTGTTTAAGCTATCTCAAGAAAATGACAGATATGACTAGCACCATGTCATAAGTACATCTAATTAGAGACAGGGAAGTAACAACACTTGTTAATCTTGCCAATCAGACGTTGATGAGGCCCACCTGCACCATAAAAAAGGTTCCTGAAATCATTCCTCCAGTGGGGCAGCTGGTAGGAAGAGGTTTTGTTAAGCTGTCCACCACCTTTGGTGCTTGCAATTTCTTTGGACAGTTTTGAGACATTTTGTTCTTTCTTGATCTGCTAAGTAGTTTGCCTTTGAAGTAGTTTGATTTCACAAGCTAGAAGCTCGTGTTTGAGAGACAAGGTGCTCCCTTTGTGTGTTCTTTTTTTTTTTTTTCCTTTCCCTTTCGGGTTACTTAAGTTTACCGTAGACTTGTTTGGACATTTTGCAACTTTAATTTGCACTTAACCTCCTTCAGTTTGTTAGACTCCTGTTTTGTGTTAATTGGGTTAAATTGTACTGTGTTTTGGTTTTGTGAAACCATCTTTTCTGTAATAAATCATTTTACATTCCACTTATTTTCTCTGGGCACATCTTTATGTTACCGCCCCTGAACCCCTAGACCTTGGGGGTGTAACACTTGGAAATAAATATGAGCAAATGTTATGCCCTCTGAAGTCATGGAAACAACTCTATGCATAAGAGAGAAAAATTGTGAATGTGCTTTTTAATAACTGCATGCAGCCCTTTTTCCTGTCTAGGTGATCCAAAGGGGATGTTGTTTCCATGGCAATGCCAGGTTGTATCTCTTCATTATTCATGGACCTGCTCTCTTGCTCCTGTCCAGGGGTTATCACCATGCTCTAATGCTGTATTTATCTCTCTCACACACGCACATACACGCACACGCAAACACATACATATAGAACTGCAAAGAGTGAAACTATCTGCAAGAGAGGGATTGATGGTAAGGCTACATCCCTGAACAAACAAACACCTAATCACACTGTGATCCCATCACAACTTTAACTGGATTACAATTCCTCTGCAGGGGAACATCAGCAGACATTAGTATGTCAAAGCACGTAAATACACAGGCACCAGCAAATCCAAACACAGAAAAAGGTCACGTTAATAACACCTTTGAATACGTTTTGACATGATTAGGATCAAGTGAAATACACTGACATAACAAGCCATACTAAGATTAAAAAAAGATTCCTATAAATGTATATACTGTATATCTTCCAAAATACATAGTAAAGCGACGATAAGTTAGAAGAATTATGGTTTTAAAACCACAAAAAAATCTGTTACATCATTGCTAGAATTAAAAAAAATGTAATGAGATACATGAGAAAGTGCCAGAAGGACTAGAATTTCATCTGACTGAATGGAGAGCAGCTGTTTCTACAGACTGTCCATCAGCTGGCTGAAAGGCAGCTACCACAATTTTCTCTTATTAAGACAGCAATAGTGACACTACTGTGATATCTGTGTTATGTGATGAATGCATGCATGTATAATCTGGTGTTATTAAACAACAAACGTCTTCTCATGTGTGGAAAAGGATAGTAAACAAGATCATTTGAACAGTGTCTATCTGCAACAAATCTGTATGCAATTTTTCCAAAATTCCCAAATTAAACACGAAAAAAATCAAATATATATGCATTTCCAATAGAAGGAATGTTAGTAATACTCTGACCTCCTGTTGGGTGATATCAAGGATGCGCTCCAGGGTCAACTCTTCAAAGTAAAGACGATCACACTCGTCAAAGTCAGTGCTGACAGTCTCGGGGTTGTGGTTGACCACAACTGTCTTCTTTCCAATTTGTCTCAAGGCCCTGATACAGGACACTGCACACCAGTCAAACTCAACGCTGCTACCTAGTAGATGATAAAGTCGGCAAAAATGAATATGTTGGACATAATGTGAACTTCATCATAGCAATGAAGTAGCTGCTTAACTGTTATCTGCTTTATATTCAAATTGGAATTCAATTGACTACTAATCTGGAAGATTTTTAACAATAATAATCTTAGAAATCAAACAGTAACTTGGCAATGTTACAGGATGACTGTAAAAAAAACACAAAAAAACATACACAACCCTCCTATTTGTAGCAGTTTTCGACATAACTTGGTCCATGAAACTATTAATATTAGGAGAAGTATATTAATACAGTATTTAAATATTATAACAGCATCTAATAACTAAATATCCTGAAAATACTGTGACTAAAAATAAACAGCTATGCCACAAGGGTACCCTATACACACACCTATAAGGTTGCAGGTGTAATCTTATAGGTGTGTATCTTAAAGTTTAGTGAGATACCTACCAATGTGATAAGGTCCACAACCAAGAACCATAATGCCCTGATCTTTAAATTCCAGGTCATGCTCCTAGAAAGGTGAATTAAATGGCAATCATTTTTTTTATAATATAATCAAACTATAGACAGTATACATGTGGAAAGACACCACCTGGATCGCATACCTGACCATGGTATGTGCAGTACAAGTAGTTGGTCATTGCTGGGTACTCAGCTGCTAATGTGTCAATCTGTAATAAAAGAAAATGTTACATTTATAACTACCAAAAAAAAAAAAACTTATTCTGCTGTATTCTTCTGTTGTTCATTGTCTCACTACAGATCTGATCTGAAATGATGATTTTTTTAAGTGAGTTTTTTTCTGATGTTTTGTAGTCTATCGAAGTCACAAGATTACTACTAGCAACCTTTTGATCTCGTTTTCTCTGAATATTCTCTTTGACCCTGACAGCTTACACTGCAAGTATTGAGTTTAAAGTCTAAATGCTTTTTTTGTTTGTTTGTTTGTTTTTTTCTGTCCTGAAACAGCTGTCAGATGAAGCAAAAAAGAGACAAAAAGAGGACAACAATTTAGCAAAGGCTAAATAATAAGGATAATTTAGCTTTAACTGGCACAGATTCGATTAAAAAGCATGTTGAATTCACCAGATTCTGAAAGGTACAATCTACAATGGTGCAAGTCAATAAACAACAACATGCTGTCTGTCATTTATTTTGTTCTCTATCTCTTCTCTTTTGGCTTTGTGGCAAAAAGGTTCTGGGTTTGGATTCTGACCTGGGATCTTGCTGCATGGAGCTAGAATGTTCTCCACATGGATTTCCTTCCACCGTCTAATAGCATGACTGTCGGTATGTTAATTGGCCTCTCTAAATTGCCCTTAGCTGTCAGTGTTTGGGTGCGTGGTTGTTTGTCATCTGTGTTAGCCTTTTGTGTACTGACCATGGTGTAATCTTGCTCTTGTTCATTGACTGCTGGAAAATGGCAACAGTGCCCTCTTTACCCAGTTTGAAAGCAGGCTAAATATCAGTCAAGAGACCCCAAAGTTTGGGCCCAGCAAATATGATATTATGTTTGCTTTATAAAAAGCATGCTTGAATAAAAAAAAACAAAAAACAAAAACATATGCAAACATTTACACAGGGGGTCAGACTTAAAATATGTAAACAGGTGAATTCACAGACTATAATAACTAAGGTACAGGTATGCATAATATTATTGATATGGAACCATTTTGGCTGATAAACTGCAGTGCATTATTAATTACAGGTGGCATTAAAATGACAGATCTAATGAATCCTCTAACCCACATGAGTTAAACTCAAGGCCCACAAACCAAATCCAGGCCACAATAAGTGTTTCTGTGGCCCTTTAAACTCTAGCGGGTCACAGAAGCAGAATATCAAGACAAAGATATTATCAGTCAAATCGATTTAGTTTTAATTTGTGTAAGGTCAAATTACATCAATGTGAAAAAATGCTAGATATTATTTAATTTTAAGAAGTACTCATCAAATGCAGAGATAACTGTAATATTTTTGTTTATAAGTAGTTTTATTACAATATTCTGCCACAATGGGCCATTTCAGGACATTCATTAAGTTGATGTGGCCTGAAATGAAAATGAGTATGACCTGAGTAAACTCCTACCTGAGTAAATTCACAATTTACTATATGCTATCCTGTAGTTTGGATAAAAATATATCTTTGGTAAAGATTAGATTTCAATTTTAGCTATTGTTCAAACTTAGCTGGAAAATATTTCCATATCATACTGTATATGAAAACCCTTTATCATGCACTAATACTCTAAAGTTTTGTCCAATTGACTGAAGTCAAATGTGTTTCACTTTAAATATGAGGAATTGTTTCTTGTACCAATTAGTTTTAAGAATTCATTTTATGTAATGTTGGTCAATATTGTATCAGATTTGTGCAAAAAAAGTGTTCAATCCACACACAGTATAATTTGTAAGCAGTGCAACACTGGTAGTGGGTCAGTTTTATAAAGTGGCCTGACTAACAAATGTTTTACTTAAAAATTAGGAACAGTTACAGGTTTGCCATTTTCATTACTATGTAATTTCATGTCATTAAAGTCATAAATTTCTACTTTTTCCGGGCACAGGCAATTAAAACTGAATCTGAACTCGAAGTCTGAGGCCACTCACCTGTTTTACCCAAGGTCTGATGACATTACTGACCCTCAGTTCTCTAGCAGCTGTTTCACTGCAGCCAAGAATCTGACCGACCTGCTGGTCTGAGAAGCCATCCTGCTTGGCTTTCAATAACAGCTCTTTGGATACTGTATCGCTGGGTGAAAAGACAAGAACAGGTGGCAATTATACATCTCTAACAGTTTAGACATTGAATAACAAAAAACCATGAATAACAATTGTTTTAAACACCAAAAAGATTCAGTAAACAGACGGTTTTAACAGAAACGTCTGTCATATTTGCATAATTTTTATTTTTCCAGACATAGATAGTCAAAGCACAGAGTTCAAGCCTGAGTGTTGTTCTAAGGCCACCTACTGGATATTTTCTGAGCAGGTTTTATTTAATCTGGTTCAGCTTGTTTCTTTGAAGTGACAAACTAAAGCAGAAGCAACGCATCAAATCTGTCTCAATCTGCCTAATCCAAGGATCCACATGACTGATGGTGATGTAACACTCAGGGAAAATATTCAAACTAAGACAAAAGAGTCCACAAGAAAGTCATTTTTCCTTTCTGATTTCTATAACATGTTTGATTATTTTCTAGTCTATTGAACTTCAGACATGTCAGCGGGTCCTTTACTCAGTGGTGTAGACAGCAGGGAATAGTTTACTGTACAGAAATCCATATCAAAATGACAAACACAGAATAGTGTTGGAAAAGCAAAATAAACTGCTAAGAGCAAAGCATTTAAAAAGTGATTTTTAGAAACATGGCTAAGGGCTAAAAATAGAAATAGTATCAGACAACGGATACATACAAAATCTTGAATCTTGACATGAAAACCTAAATGAACTGCAAAAAGCATTTCTATAAAGTATTCATGAGGACTGAAGTCTATGTAGATGATTAACCCCTTAAACACCAAGCCTCTTTTTTGGATTTTTTAAAGTTGTCAAAAATGACACCCCCAAAATTAATTCCATATATCTCAGGAACTATAAGGTGTATTCAGTTCTGGAATCAAAACAAACTTGACTTTCTAAAGAAGGATCATAAAGATCATAAAGCAAATAAAATACAGAATATTTAGAACAAATCCATTAAATTCAATTTTTTTCATAAATTATCCAAATTTATAGTAAACTAAAAAAAATAATTGGTAGGAAAAAATATACAATTTGTTCTGCAAGAGGAAAAAAAAAACAATGTACATTTTTTTGAATACTATCAACAGCAATGAACTAATCTTAGTTTGGCAGAAAGAAAAAAAAACAAGAGAGTAATGATTCAGCAATACCCTGTTGCACCCTAAAGGGGTGAATTGTTTAGTAAATGTCTTTCTTCAAACAGCTGCGATCCACAGGTGTCTCAGACGCACATGTTCTGTTCAGCAGACATTTTTCTAAAAAAGGCTTTCTAACAGTTGCCAAGGTTTGGGATTGTGAAAGGTTATGATGAAAACCTGAAGATAAGAAAGCGCCGAGTCAGGAGTGTAGAGAGCAACTATCCAACCCCTACAACCCAAAAGTACCACAATTCTGCCTCTAAAAGAGTCTGCTCTGCAAAAGTCTGCTTAAATAGGAGTGAAAAAGCAGCTGCTGTGCCTAAGCCAAATGAGGAATAAAAACATTTCTTTTCTACAGCTAGGTTAAAAATGTATTAATCTTGATGAAATTTTATGCAACTTGTTTGAAATTACAATTAAAATTGTCTTTAAAAATGCAAGATACATTAAGACAGATTATATTAATCGCCATAAATAATTTAGCTCAATATATTTTTTATTCAAATGTCCACTTGTAAAATAGTTCATTCGAAAGAAGTAAGCAATTGCTTGTTTTACTCGGTTCCACAAAAAACTAAATACATAAACTACTAAAACTAGTATATTCTTGCCGCCATAAACTGATCCAGTAAATTTTAGATATTTCACTAGAATTGCTTGAACTAAAGGTAAAGACCAAGGGAGTGGAATTACGCTGCTGAAGCCCAAGCTGCTCTTCCTTTTTCTTATGAATGAATTATTTATCATTTCACAGCATAACTATATTGAAAAATATCAAATCTGTTTTAAATTCCCAATGCACATGGATGGGCTCTGCAACAAGCCCCACAAATAACAAAATGAGAGCAGCCTGGAAGACCAAAAGCATTATAGTGCATTTTTGTGTTTAGGAGATTTATTGCCTTCAGCTGAATATTAAGCACTTAAAAAGGAGAAGGAGGATCATTCACAGCTTTTGATCTTAAAAGCGAAGGTGTATAACACAAATAAAATCTTAGTCGTGCATATGTGCTCAGATAAAAGGAAGTGCAGGCTATCTGACGAACACAAAGGGAATGAACAATAAGGAAAAAATACAAAATATGTAGAGTCTTGTTTGAAAATGGCAGTGCTTTTTCCTCCTCTTCCTACCTCATCATTACATAAAGTGCTTCTTTTAGACAGCTTTAAAGGGGGGAATTATGCAAATTATCTTTTATGAGCATTATATCATGTTATAATGTTATTCCCTCATCAAAAACATACCTGGACTATTGCTTGGATTTTTTTATGCATGTTTGAAAAATCCTTGAATCTCCCAAGGCAGCCGTTCGGGGCTACCTAAGCGCTTGCTCATGCATTAAGACGCCTATCTACACAAAGCTCTGTCTTGGAGTTTCAGTCGTCAGCTGAGCTCAAATGAGTAAGTTATTTTGATATATACAGTATTTTCATAACAAATGTAGGTAACATAGTCTGTTGACTTTGATATAAAATGCCACAATGTGCACATAATCTCCCTCTTTAGAAAAAAAAATCATTTAGCTTCCAAATTGCAGCCTGAATGCATAATTCACTGAGCCTTATGTTTAAGTCTGTTGTCAAAATGGAGCAAAACTGAAAAAAAAAAAATCCTGCAATGTTCTATCTTTTACAAAAACAAGCTGTTTTCTGTAAAGCTGTACATTCTTCTTGTGCACCAGAAATACCAAAAACAGCTCAAAAATTTAAATATTGTGAAAATGTTCAAAACTTTTTCTCAGTCATTTCAGAAAGTGAGACTCATATTATAGCTTTATTAGCACAAACCGGAATATTTCAAGTCTTGGTTTCTTGTAATTTTGATGAGTATGACTTCCAAATAATGAAACCTAACAATTCAGTTTCAGAAAATTTGAATATTGTGAAAAAAGTTGCAGCAAATTCATAGAGAGTTGAGAGGAAGGAAAAGGTATGGTAGGAAAAGATGCACCACCAACAGGGATGCAACAGCCTTGAGAAGATTGTCAATAAAAATCTATTGACGAATTTGAGGGGGGAGCAGACTAAGTCAGTGCATCAAGAGCCAGTGTGCACAAACACACAAACTACAAATTTTGCACTCCTCATATCAAGCCATTCATTAAGCATAAAGTGTCAAAAGCATCTTATCTGGGCTTAAGAAAAAATAACTAGACTGTTGCTCAGTGGTCCAAATCTGGAACAACAGCGGGAAGGCACAGTTCCCACGTTGTCTACTATGAAGTTTCCAGTCTGTGATAACTTAAGGTGCCACATCATCTGCTGGAGTTAGTTCACTGCGTTTTCTGAAGAACATATTCAACACAGCCATCTACCAGGAAATTTAAGAGCACTTAATATATCCTTCTACTTACAAGCTTTATAGAAATGCTAATTTCATTTTCATCCAAACAACCCGGGCTTCCATTACAGTGCCACAGGGTCATCGCTTTTATGCCACATTGATTGATGCAAGAGGCGCAACTAAGTTTTAAATTTATAGAAATAAACATACTTTTTATAAGCCAGGGATTTCTTTTTAAAATATGATTTTCTATTGATCCTCTGCAATATTCTAATATTAATAGCACTATAATTCTAGAGAACAGCGTGTACCTTATGAAGGAGCTCTTTTTTTCCCATTCTGACCAGCTGCTGTTTGTTTCAAGCAGTTTGACAAATCTCCTGTCTGTTGGCGGTGACAGAATTTCTATCACCACGAACAGCAGTCAAGAATAAACAAATTTCAACTTTGATTCCAATGCAGCACAAGCTTAACTGAGCTTTGCGCCCCTGTATGCCAAGGTGGGAACTAAACTCTCCCTGCACTTTGCTTGGCACATATCAAAAAAAGAGCTGGTACTGTATTCAGCCCCAAAGTTAATTTACAATGCCATCAGCCTAATGCAGGAATGATGAGGTTGTTGACATGCAGCTAGCCCAGCAAGTCCAGCATTAAATTCTTTGTAATCAATAAACACATTTGCTTTCAAGATACACATAATGGATAAGATAAAACTTTTTGATTAAATAGTGTGATTCATTATAGTTTTGTCCAGTACATACTACAACATTAAAGTCTTACAAAAAAAAAACTTTTTCCACACTATGTGCATGATTGTTATTCACTACAAATTACAGAAAAAGTTTAACGTGTTGAGTCTAATGTGCAATAGAGCTTGAGCCCACCTGCACTCAGCTCTATGCTTCATTAGTCTGACAACAGCCAGATGTTCTGTGTTCATCCAAAAGTCCCCAACACTAGTGGAGGTAGTGACAATTACAACATTCCACCGTGTATCGGGTTGCCCACCGGATGACTAGCCATTAAATTTTAACCAGCAAAAGAAAGCAAGAGGTCACCCATGACTGATCCATAATAATTCATCATTTCTTTGATTTGAGCCATTCGGGAAAGAGCCGGAGGGCAAAGCAGTGCAACAGAGAGAAAGACAGGAAAGTGAATGTGAACCCTTTGAAAGAATATAACTGAAAGATTATGAAGACAAAAGTTGTTGTTTTTTTTACTTTGATTTTATTATATTTACCCATTTGTGATTCCTAGAAGTGCTATTGAAGCTAATGTAACACAACAATAGCCCACAAGGGTGTTCAAGAAAGAATTGTTTATGTGCAATCCTTAGCTATGCCATGGGTTTCAAATGTAGAATTCAGGGCAAAAATAAATGCAAATGATTCAATTATTAAACTTAAATTAGAATAAATTAATAAAATTACTAGGTTTTACGTCTTAAGTTCTGGTTTTTAACCAGAAGCAGGGTGTTGAGGTAAAACTCTGCATCAGCAGGAAGAGTTCAGCAATATGGCGACTTGATTTATAGCAGAAAAATGCATACATTATTTTGGGCTATGCAGCAACAAGGTTGTTTCTTCTAACCTTAATGGTTAAAAAAGATGGTGGGATACAGATAAATTGTGACAAGTTGAGTAAAAAAAATGTATTTTTATATATGTGAGAACAGTTTAGTCATTCATTACAGTCAAAATTTGACTTTTTTTATCATATTTTCAAAGTTCTGTCAGTTTTGAAGACATAATACTACTGGGGAGATGCAATTAAAGTTGAGGACACTTTTTCTGTCTGAACGATTTCATTTTATAAAGCAGATATTTGGATGTAAGAAGGTGAAAACTATGACAAATGGTTATCTGTGATTGTTAGTGTTGAACAAAATTAAATAAGTGCCTATTATTTCTAATTACATACCTAGGACTTCACTGAAAATAAATGCAGTAAAACTTGACAGTTGTTTGCAAAAATCTTTTTCACAATTTAGATAAACAATGCCTTTCGGATGTTGAAACTTAATTGTAGGTTTTATCACTGGATACAAATTTTCCTTTCAGAAAAGCTTGCAGCTCTGCACAATTTATCCTCAATGTTACCTGCAGTAACTTGGACCTGTTATTAGTTTCACTCAGATGATTCTCTGCAAAGATATACATTACTACTAAAATGATTGTATTTATTATATTATTTGTGCTTTGCTTTGCTGTCATTTTTCTCTGCAATGCACCATTATTGTGTTTTCTGTTGTTGCAAGGTAATCACTCCATATGGGATATCAAGTTCTGCATAAAAGTCAAAGGCTCATATATATTTTTGATATTTTGTGAACCGGTCACAACCATGATAAAGAAAACAAGTGCCTCCTTTGTAAATTGTTTTTTTGCATTTTATACATATCTAGACTTTTTGTGATGCACTTTTCTTCAACCTTTCAAACTGCACTTTAATTATTTTGAATAAACACTTTCTTGAAATCTGAAATACAATGGATGGATGTCTGAATAAATATGTTAAGACTTCCTGCAATAATAATAATAATAATAATAATAATAATAATAATAATAATAATAATAATGAAGTGATAAGTCATGGGATGCCTTTGGTTTTTATTAAATATACTGTGAATCGTGCCAGACTCAACTTTGTTGTAAATAAGTTGTCACAAAAAAAAAAAAAAAAAACTGAATGTGGTCTGTTGAAGTAGATTTTTCCTGATCAGAAAAAAGATTTTCTACTTTCATAAGAACTAGAATCTGTGAATGTAATTAAGACTATGTCCCTGAACATCAGCGCATAGAAACCCAGAGGTTCTTGTGCCCAAAGGCCCCAACAGGTATTCAGTCTCCATTGGTGTTACCTGTTATAGTTTCCAAGGTTTTGCTCCAACTGTGTTATTCTGCGAAGTTTATGGAGGAACCACTTATCAATGGCCGTGAGCTGATGAATCTGATCAACACTCATACCGTTATGCAGCGCCTGAAAAGTGAGACATATGAAAGAGACCGAGCATCAATTTTCATTTTTCATCATCACCCTATTCATCATTTACTCCCCTGAAAGCTGGCATTCAGAAGGTTTCAGCTGATGATGAACATCCAGTGATTTCAAATGAAGACTAGTGGACAGTAAACATAAATAACATGCTGGTGTCCATTCCTCCTTCAAGGACTGCTTCAGATGACATTTATATTGCAGGAGAAATATATTACTTTGGCATTTCATTAAGAAGTGTTGTTTAAACACCTTGTGTCATCAACATATAATATAACAGAGGTTGTGCTCTGACAACAGACAATAAATATTTTTTTTATTAGACGTCTGACAAGCAAAATAGCCTCAATAATGTGGACGGATTTTAGTCAAACAATTCCATGCACAAGCAAGCATGTTGCTGCTGTTGCTTTATATGTGAATAACTATGAATTTAGCAATGCCTTTATTAGAATACGGTTTTAGTTTTATCATTTATCAATACATCCACAGCTGATGGCGTCCTTTCAACCAACTCCCCGCCTAAGCTGTGGATCTCTGCAGCTTCTCCAGAGCTACCATGGATCTCTTTGACTGCTTCTCTGATTTTATATTCCTTATCTGGGGTGTCAGTTTAGATAATCGGCCATGTCATAAAGCATTTGCAGTTGTGCTGTGCTCTTCCTGTTTTCAGATGAAGAATTCAAGAGTGGTTCATGAGATGTCCAAAGCTTAGGATATTTTTTTATATAGTCGCCCTGCTTTAAACTTCTGAACAGCTTTACCCGTGATTTGTCTACTGTGTTAGTTGATTTTCAAAGCACTGTTTTCGTCACAGTGGGAATTAAAATGCATGCATAGGGATGCTATTTACTAATTAGTCAACATCTGACAGTACTGGAATTTTATCAAAGGGTACAAGAGTAAAGTGGACTGAATACAAACATGCATCACATTTTACAGAATTTCATTTATAACTTTTTTTACAACAGGTTTAACTATTTTTTCCACTATTGTGTTTTAGTATATCAAATGCAATGCCCCAAAAACAAGTGCTTTAAGTTGTGCAGCAACAAAATTTTAAGAACTTCAGGGGAATATTTTTGAAGGCATACTTCTATCCTTATATTTTTGAGAAGGATACAAATATCCTTATCATATTTCTATACCAGAAATATGACAAGGATTTTACATTTTGAACAATGTGTTACTAACGGTAATACTAGAACTCTGCTATATGGGAAATGTGCACCACTACCTGCGCCTTCGATGTTTTGACAGTGACAACCTTATTTTGCTTCTTTCACAGCTGGTGATTAAAACAACTCAAGTGGTGAATATGTGCAAGGTTTCCAATTTGCAATAACTCTTCTCTGTGTTTGAATAAAAAAGATTGACCCTGCAAGCTTAAACTGCTTCTCATTTCACCTTTAAAAACTATACAGGCTGAAAGCAATTCACTCGCAATTCTCTGCAATGAGATACAGAAATGGATAGAGGACAAACATTTAAAGATATTATGCAATTTAGATGAATCTCTGTAACATACTTCAAAAAGCCACATTGTCAGACAATCAAAGTGTTATACGTGTGCGTCTTCCTCTTACTGTTTATGTAATCCGCAAAAGACAAGCCTTCAAAGACAGACAAGCTTTTCTACACAATTAATCATTCATTGCTACTAATGCAGAAGGCGAGGGAAAATAAATTTCATTAACACTTCAAAATGTGGTTTTAATGAGCAAACGATAGTCAGTCTCATTTATTATTAATATTTTAAAGAATCTACACACCTTGGCAAGGGAGAAGATGCGGGTGCTGGAGGGCACAGCCAGCTCCTGCTGAAGGTTTTGTGTGTTGCCCCAGGCTTTCTTGAGTGGCAGTCTGGGAACAAAGCCATCCACAGATGGATGACACATCCTCAAGGCCTTCTGCACACTCTCCTCAAACGTTCGACCCACCGCCATCACCTGAATCCCCAAGAGGGGAAGGTTAGTGACTAAGTGAGTATGCAAGTTAGGAAGTGTTTAATTATATATGTCCTACCCACCTCTCCAACACTTTTCATGGCACTGCCTATTTCCAATGACATGCCCTGAAATCGGTCCAGGTCCCAGCGGGGAATCTTGGTGACAATGTAGTCTAAACTTGGCTCAAAGCAGGCTGTGGTCTTCTCTGATACGGCGTTTCTGATGTCTGGCAAAGGGATTCCCAGAGCTAACTTAGCAGCTACAAATGCCAAGGGGTAACTGTGAACCACAGCAAACAGCAGGACCAATATCAACTTTGGGGAAGAAATTATTAGACTATCTGTACAAGAAAAATAATGTAAATTCATGTTTGTCATTTTGTCCATATTGTGCTGCTGTACAATATTAATACTGTAACATGTAGACCAATTTTGAAAGTGTTGTCTTAATATAGTGTAGCTTAATTTATAATACTACCTAATAGGAATAAGATATGATAGTTTTAAAAATCACTGTGATTAAAACTGTGATTTACTGTGATAATGTTAAACTTAAATTGAAGACATTATGGTGGCCTTTTGAACAGTTTAATAAATGTGGCTCCAGATCTCAAGATATTACAATGCCAAAATATTT
Organism: Brachyrhaphis roseni; assembly: GCA_903066815.1. Taxonomy (NCBI): domain Eukaryota; kingdom Metazoa; phylum Chordata; class Actinopteri; order Cyprinodontiformes; family Poeciliidae; genus Brachyrhaphis; species Brachyrhaphis roseni. The sequence continues at coordinate 24,578 of CAEFZY010051494.1, forward strand.
CCCATCAAAAGGAAGCTTGTCTTGCAAAGCACAAATTACAGCTAAATTTAGCTGCCTTTGCTTATTGATTACCAGAACATCATAATGTATAGTCTGCCTTTCACCTGTCACCATTTTCCCCTTACTTCTCCACAGCAATGTGTTTTTACTTACTTTATGTTTAAGTGTTGATTGTTTTATTCATCTTCTAATCATGTAAAATAATTTCTTTTGGCTTGTTGCTGAAAATGAGCTATACCAAAAATTGCCTTGCAGACAAATGTACGTAATTCCAAAGGTAGTTTGTGGAAAACAAATAAATTCTGAGAGTAAAGAAAGGCCAACAGCTAGTCAGAAAGCACTCTGCTTTACCTAATTTTAGCAATTCAAAAAAGAAAAAAAAAAGAAAATCAAGCTGAAAATTTTTATCTTGGTCTACTACTCTACGTAGGCAAACACAAACACTTTACATAACCACAAAAGGGCAACTTATTTTATTTTTTGCCATGTTTAAACCATCTCACTGACGTATGAGAAAGAAAAAAAAGTACACTTGCAAGGCATTTATAGGCGTAGGATAACAACAGATAGACTGGTCAATTCAGTACATTATATGCATTGCATTCTTCACTGATGACTTGTCACTTCTTAAACCTTCATGTTTCTGGCAAAAGAAAAAAAATAGAATTTGCAGTTTTTCTAAAATTTAACTGAAATTTCATCTGATTAGACTACCATAATCTATCGTTAGCCAACCTTATGTGTACTATGTTTCGTTTTTCTAACCATAACATTCTGCAGAAAATCCTAACCTCTGGATAAGTTTTGCAACACAAATACATGTATCAGATTAGTAATAATCTGATACAATTAATAATATTGTTAATTATAATAATAGTAATAATAATTAACAATAATTCTATAGAGTTACATACTCCAGACAGCATAAGTCCTCTTTACATACGCCATGTGTTACTACTCCTGCCATTTTCATTTCAATTTCTAAGCAAAGCAACATGTTATCTAAATGCATACAATTTCACACTAAGTGGATAGATACGTGAAAGATGCTGAAGTCTGCAAGCAGTGCTCATCAAAACCCATATTGAAGAACACATGAACGAAATCTGGATTACACTTATGTTTGGATTGTTCATTTTAATGAACAATTGATCTTTAGACAAAATTGTTCTCACTGAAAAAGGCACAAATTATGAGGCAAGTGATTATGAATCTGTAAAGAAATAAGCTGGAAAGCAATTTTTACACCTGAACGTCTCTGTGTGTTTAATGTTGTTTTCATCCTCTCCCTTCAATTTGAAATTCATTTACAAAACTGTTGAACAATAAATACTGACACAGTGTCAGCAAAAGTATGAGGCCTTGGTCTTTTGGTATTTACTGAAGTTGGTGAAAATGTAAGCAATTTTCAGTTAGAGGTCATTTTTGTCAATCTAAACTTTTTTTTTTAAGTCTCAATAAGCTTGAGAAAGATGATGCCATACCTTTAAGTAATGGAATTACCAAACAAGGAACCAACAAAAGTGCAAGCAAAACTGTGTGTGGCACCAGACCAGTGTCATTCATCAAAAATTCAACATAGACACTACAGTAGTGTGCTATTATGCCAACAGTATGGCTCAGGTCTGTTTATAGACAACAGAAACTGACAAGAATTTGGGGTAAAATTTAAGATGCTGGCATATTTTCTTTTCGAAAGAAATAAGATGATATATTTGTATTCCTCCAAGATGACACTGTTTTAATTTGCACAAAAGTGCAACATGTCTAATTTGAAGGAAATGTTGCCATGAGTAATGGAGGGAAATCCTCCTAGCAGTTCCTGATTCCTGAAATTGTTCTAGATGGATTGTCATTAAATCAAATCACACAATTAAATCACATTTTACAAGACTCTACACAGCATAAATGTTCTCACCCAGTAGCTTTGGATGCTAAAGCTGAGCTTCTTGAGAGCCGGGCATTAACCTCAATGATGCAGTATTCCAACGATGATGGATGGAGAGCATACTGGATGTTGCACTCGCCCACAATTCCAAGGTGACGCACCACCTTAATAGCCGTCTCACGGAGCATGTGGTACTCCTCATTGGACAATGTTTGACTTGGTGCTACAACTATGGAGTCGCCTACAAAATCAGTGAAGAGGAGGTTGTGAAGATCTAAGAAGTCTGTGGGCTTGAGTCAATATAAAAGTTAAATATTAAAATTATATTTTAGTAAAATAATTATCAGCTAATCTAAAACTCATGAAGATAAAACAAATCAAATCCAAATTGAATTAACTGATAAAAAGTTGTTTGTCTCTCTACTGATTGAACAAGCAAGTTCCAACATCAATGCCTGACCTCAAAAAGGCTGTTGTGGAAGAATAATAAGATATATTATATATAAGATATATAAACCTTGTTAGCAACCTTCTCAAAGTAGTTGAAGATGTTATGTCCACAAAGGGGGAGCCAATACCACACTACAGCCTCTTCAATAAGAATAAGAAACTGGTGTGTGTGTGTACCTGTGTGAATGCCCAGTGGATCAAAATTCTCCATGTTGCAAACCGTAACACAGTTATCAGCCACATCTCTCACAACCTCATATTCTACCTCCTTCCAGCCGAGTAAAGACTTTTCCACCAGAATCTGACTGCTCATGGCCAGGGCCTACAGTATAAACACAATGTTATGAAACGCACGAAAATGTAATGAAAATGTAATTAATTGTATTAAAATGTTCAACTCATTAAAATTGATGTAAATACTTAACCTATATAATTATGTGTTAAAGTCCCAGCCCTCATAATGATAAAACTTTAAAAAGTTTGGACAACTTCAACTAGAATATACACTATACCTTCTGGGCAGTTTCCTCCAATTTTTCTTTGGTAGCACACAGACCAGACCCCAGACCTCCCAGGGCATAGGCTGATCGTAACATCACTGGATACCCTATTTTCTCCGCTGCTTTCAAGGCATGAGGCACCTGAAAGATGCACATGAATCATTTAAGACTACAATTTCTCTCAAAATATCTCTATATAAAAAGCATCATGTACTTATATATATGTATTATACTGCATATCAAAGCTGTAAATAAACTGTACAAGTTACATATGGGATCCTAATTTGGATACTTACTGACTCCACAGCAATGCTGGGTGCAATTTTCTCATTGATCTCCATGAGTTTATCAGCAAAAAGTTGCCTGTCTTCTGTGGCCATGATGGATTCCACTGAGGTCCCAAGGACTTTCACCCCGTACTGCTCCAAAATGCCACGTTGAAATAATTCCACTCCTAAACAGAATTGTATTTATGTACATGTAATTAAAACATGTTGAATCTGCTAAAGCAAAGGAAATGGAATTAGGCACACTATTCCAACAAAAGTTTTAATAAGTGGATTTTCTAATCTTTTCAACTACAAACACATCATACCACAGTTAAGTGCAGTCTGTCCACCCATAGAAAGCAGAATGCCGTCAGGACGCTCGGTTTTAATCACTTCTGTTACAAACTGTGGAGTCACTGGCAGGAAGTAGACAGAGTCCGCCTGCTTGGAGCCCACTTCATTGGTTTGAACAGATGCTATGTTAGGGTTCATGAGCACTGTCTTCAAGTTTTCCTCCTAAATTAAATAAATAAATAACAATTTGAAAATGTGAGAAGGAACCAATATGATCTTACTGGTATTTGACTTTGCAAAAAAAAAAAAAAAAAATGTGTGAGAGGAAACAAAAATGTGAGTCCATAAAACAGTGGTCCAAACCATTTTTCTGGGAATCTAGTTTTACTGGTACTAGATGGCAGAAAAGTCATAAACCTCATTCATGTGAGTATTGGTCTGTACACTGAGCTACTGAATATGTTATTTTATAAATGTGATATATTTAGTACTTACGTATCTCGTGGGTATCAGTTTTTCACCTTGTCTAGTATCGCATGTCCGATCATCAACAAATATGATCGGACATCATCAGCCATATTTGCAGTTTGCCAAATCTGGCTTGCTCTTTGGCAAACTGCAAGCCAGATTTCTCACAGCCTAAAATCAATTTCTTCTTACTCCTTTTTCCATGAAATTGGCTCATTTTAACTACTCCAGTTTACAAACCACATTTTTCATATTTTTATCTGTAAAAAATTTTAAAAGCATAGTTTCATTTCCCTTTTTCATAATTGGATGTTATGTGATCTTCATCTGTCACTTAAAATCCCATTATAATACTTTAAGCTTGCAGTTGTAATGTCACAAAATGAATACCTTTGAAATACACTGCGTCATACCATGAACGTGGAAAAGTTGTGAAGAATTCAGCAAGGGTGTCACAGGGATGCAAAACACTTCTGAAGCATCTGCATTTTGAAAGGAACACTTCAGGGTATCTGTCTCATTAATTGAATCTAAAAAGAAAAGTAGGTCACGCTTGCGAGGCAACAACCTAAAACACAAAGTTGTAACCAATAAAAGTTCAGGGTAAGCCCTGCGTAGGCCAATAAAACAAAGTCCGCTGACACCTTGCTGATGTAGAAAAATTATCATTCAGAGGGGGGTCTGGATACCTCGGAGAGGGATATAAATACTTCTTTAATCCCCAGTTTAAGGCGACTTATTTGGGACACAGATCAGTTATGTCAAGGATTCTATGTAATCACCGATATATCTATTTAGGACAAGAAAACAACATGTCATGTTCTGAACTGACCAAACATTGTAATCTTGTTTATACGTCTATCATATTGTAAAACTGAGTCCCACTTACCAGTTCCTACCCAGAACTGGTAATTGTTTTTGAGCAAGTATGACCTTGATTTTTCTAGATAAATCATCCAGAGTGGAGCCAGCTGACTTGTATCTTCCTTAATTAAGTGAATGTGTAAAGTTTTATAACTAAACAACCTGAAGCAAGCAGCTCGTATGAGAAAACCCACAATTTGCTGAAGTCACTATCAAAACTTTATTTTCCTAAAGTCAGTGTGCAGAGTAAAAGTAACTGCTGACTGGCCAAGATGAGATGCATCCTGAGAAATCGACTTCAGTAGGACAAATCCCGGATGGACTGATAGCGTTTAATCTTGTTGGCATACCGTAGATTTACAAAGTTGTCCAAGACATTCCTCAGATATTGGTTTTTATTGCCCTGATAGCAACATGCAGTTGTCACATATTTATTGGCTGCACACCAATCATATTAATCTCACAATCCACAATACCCCAAAGGTGCATTGCTGTATTAGAATCTGGTGATTGTGGAGTGGAGTGCTGTTGAAATATTGTTGTTTTCAAGAGACCAGGTGGAGACTATTTAAACTCCACAGTGTAGTGCATTATTCTGTTGGAACTAAATTCTATTCAGTTTTTATGAACCAGTGCAAATTATAGCCTCAGATTTCTGTCCTTAACTGACAAGAATGTAAACCAGTGTGTTATTCTTTTTGCTGTAGCCTACAAGCTTTGATGTTCAGACTTAAGAGATATTTTGGTTGCAATGAGTGATTATTTAAGATACTGTTGGTTCTCTTTCATTTGAAAATAGTCAGCATTTCTGACTTTGTCTCTGACATAAACAAGACAATATCATCCAGATGACTGCTGCTTACAAGCTATTTTCTCAATTCTGGATAATTCTACTTAAGATCAAGAAATAGCTGCCATTGACATTCTAAGTAGACCAACAGTTTCTAAAATACTCACCTGCTCATCCAGCAGATGTGTCTTGTAAAGTGGAAATTAGTGTATACCTTGGTGCATTGCTGATGTGAACTGAAATACGGTGTGGAAGGGAATTTCAAATATAATTGTGTTATATTTGGGTACAAGTGAATTTTTTTCATATATTTTCATTGATACTGCTAACAATTACAATCTGTATACCAACAGGAGGCATCATGATCATCTTACCTTCATGGCCTTAATAGCTTGAGATCCAGAATAGTCAAACTCACCAGCCTGGCCTATAGACAGACCACCTGACCCCAGCACCAGCACCTTTGAAACCTGCATCATGACAAAAAAATTGTAAATACAGCAAATAGTGAAAAGCTTCATACTTACTAAAAGTAAGTAAGTAGTGCAGAAATGAGTTCCTTTTGCAATGGAGAAAAACTGAATTCTTTCATTCATGTGCAACTCCTGCAACAAAAAAAACTTTGCCCATAAAGTTTTAGCTACCTTTCTGTAATCTAACGTCAATATCCTTGACTATTTTTGAGTATTTACCAAATGTAGATATATTTATTTATGTTATGATATATTTCAAAACATCTTGTTTGGTGCGTTCTCTTAGCTTTTACTTGCACCAATGTTAATAAATCTTAGCATTGAAATGCAAAGCACTTCATGTACCTGTGCTCTGGGGGGGATGCAGGGGTTCTTGGGCATCACTGACACAATGTTAGTGTCCTTTCCATTCTTTATCAAGGATATGAAGGCATCAAATAGAAACTGTGGAAACAAAGAAATTTTAATTATAAAAATAACATTCTGAAATATACTGAATGATATCCTAGTAAGAAAATATAAAGAAATCTTTAGACACTATTAAAGAGATTTTGATACATGTGGAAATAACCAGACTCTCAATGACTTTCTTGAAACAGACAATTTTTC
>CAEFZY010051495.1:0-20026 GCA_903066815.1 Brachyrhaphis roseni
TTTGGACTGTCGTGTTTTGTTTTTGTTTATCAAGTCCTTCGTAAGCCCAGTTGCTACCTGTGCTGAACCCTAGCTTCTGTTCTGCAGTGCTGCCTGGTGTTTTGGACTGTTTTGTTGTTTGTTTTTGTTTATTATATCCACCATCATTCACCTACCTGGGTCTCCTGGCGTCTGCCTCACCACCTCACCCACACCTTATGACACTTTCCCTTGAATCTGCATCAAAAATCTCCACAGATTGATCATGTTTCATCCCACTGTCAGTGACATCAACTTCTTTAGAACGATCACAATTTATAAAGGATCTCAGCTCAGGCTGCTCCTCTGCAGTAACGACAGAAGGATCAGCAGGGACCTCATCAATATCAAGACCCTCATTGACTACCGTCAAACCGTCGGCGGCACCGCGATCCGAACCAGCGGCACCGCGATCCGCGTCGGTGGCACCACGGCGCCTCTGAAGCGGCACCGTCACCATCACCATCATTCACCACCTGTGTGTTCTTAAGCTTTTCTGGGCACGATCGAATTATATGACCTACTGCACTACAACCAAAACATTTCATGTTCTCTGAAGAGGCAAAAACCATATAATTAAACCACCAACTTTAAAATTAAAGGACAGGTTAAGCTCTGTGTCTTTAAGGATCATGAATACCTGCCTTCTATGACACACAACATGTTTAAGAAGCACAGATTAAAACCCAAAGAAACCATCTTTATGGGTGAAACTAGCTGCCCATAGCGTGACAACTCCTTAACAAGGAGATCGTTTTTAATATTTCAATATCATTTGAGATGATATTTTTAGCTGGACTAACCAGCGGGAGAACCGGTGTGAAAGTGTCATGAATGACGACGCCCCTTTCAACCAAATCATTCACTTTGGATGTACATCAAGAAAGATCAGAATGGCACCGTTCACACAGGAAGCAGGTTTCACACCATCACAACCAACAGCTAAAGTTGCCTCCTCTACTCAACAATTCACTGTTGCTATAAGTTTGACAGCAGGCCAACGGGGCAACTTTTCAAACTCCGCACCGCCCTCCACAACGGACATGATGCCAAACGCCAAACCAAACCGGTAGCAAAAAAATACCGGACCAGTTTGGAACAACCAGAACCAACCAGAACCAAACTTAAGACCAAGAAATTGTGTGAAGAGAAAAGAGTTCAAAACACAGAAAGAAGTAAACAAGACTCAAAAATCAACTCAGTCTATCACTCCATTCACTGAGAGAGAGAGGTACCATGATATAATACTATGAGCTCATTGCAACAATGTTGCATTTTAAATATGATCAATGTTCACATTTATAATAAATCTCTTTTGTTGCTCTTTAACCCCAGAACATTTTCAGAGGAATGGCCCTTTAGCTTTCAATCATGGAGGCAGAAAAAGGTTGAAAATTCAGCAGAAATCAGATCTTTAGACTTATTGTTGCAGCAACTTGTCACACAGAAACAATCTGTTTCCAATTCTTCATATTTCAGTAGATGAAAAATCCAAAAGTGAAGGTGAGAAGAAGAAAAATACTGAAGAACTGTTATTAAGAAATATTAGGAAGAATGTTTATTAAGAACTGCTTCTAGAAAGTTCCTCTAAAAAAACTACAACTTTTTGTCTTTATTCTTTGATTATATTTGGGAGTTTTTCTTTTGCTTTAACGTCATTTAATTTTAGTTCCAAACGCGTAAACTAATCAAAACATCAAAAACAAATCAGATCAGGACTCATTTTGGACGAGTGGAGTTAAAACCCAGTAAAGGTTCTGCAGGAACAAACATGGCTGCATCCATCATGAGACTCTGTGTTTGGGTCCTGATGAGGTTTTGCTCTCCAGGCGACGCCGTGTCACCGGACGCCCCATAAATCACAGGGCCGCTGCTCTCTCTCTCTCTCGGCAGCGGGAACGTGATCCGGCCGGCATGCGTTGAAGCTGGGAGATGTGCAGATAAAGCCGGGGACTCTGTGCGTCACTCTCTTGTCATCGCACTTTGAATGCGATCAGTCGTCTTTGTTCGCAGCTTGCCTAAACACAGACAGACCCTGGGGACGGATCAGCCCTAAATATGTACGCCAGACCCAGATATACGTTGCTGCTGTGGGCCTCGGAGAATAAAAAGACAAGAGAAGAGAAGAAAGGAATAAACTCCTTCTCATCTCTCAATCTCTCTCCCACGTTGCTTCCTTTCAGTCTATCGCTCTGAAAATCTGAGGTTACGTTTCTTCCTGCACAGCAAAACGCTGAAACAACTCCTGACATCTGCAGCACAACGGATACTGCCGAAAGCTGATCTGGGCACAAACCCAGTTTTACTGCCATCATTTTAGTTTATTTGTTTTATTTTGCATATTTTTTGTGATTATGATATTTATTTTGAAATGTTCTAAGTAGGAAGTAAAATCCAGCATGTTCCATGGGCAACAGAAAAAAGATGCACATATTTTGGAAGCATGACTGTAAAATGCAATTTAAGTTCAAAGAATCTACCTATAAGAAAAGTCAGCCAGCGAGGTATGTTTATATGCTTTATATCATTTTTTATGTCATTATTGTATTCATTACTTCATTTCAATAAAGTTTATGTTGTATTTTAGTTCGACGGTGGTGTCAGTGGGACAGAAAGTTAAGCTGTAATAAGTACAACTTTAAAAATTTGCATCTCGAAAATAAACCTGACTTGGTACCATCAGTAAAACAAAGTCTTTATTGCCATTAAGAAGAGGTGGAAGTGATACCCAGACTTCATTTTTGAAATCATTTTACAGAATAATACAAAGATACACAGAAAACAATCAGAAAATCCAGAATATTGAATCATCAAAAATCAAATAGAGAAACAGTGACACACTGAATGCTGTACAGACCGGTGACCCGTCCAGGTGACCCTACCCTGCCTCTCGCCCAAAATGTCTCACTGGAGAGGCACCAGCACCTCCTGACCCACTAGGGACAAGGTGGAAGAAGATGGATGAATGGAACACTGAATGCGTCTTCTGGTTCCAGCAGAACTTGGTTCTGCTGGTTTGATTCTGATGGTTCTGATGATTCTGTTGGTTCTGATGGTTATGTTGGTTCTGATGGTTCTAGTGGTTCTGTTGGTTCTATTGGTTCTGATGGTTATGTTGGTTCTGATGGTTCTGGTGGTTCTATTGGTTCTGGTGGTTCTATTGGTTCTGGTGGTTCTGGTGGTTCCGGTGGTTCTGATGGTTCTAGTGGTTCTATTGGTTCCGGTGGTTCTAATGATTCCGATGGTTCCGATGGTTCCGGTGGTTCTAATGGTTCTGATGGTTCCGATGGTTCTGATGGTTCCGGTGGTTCCGGTGGTTCTATTGGTTCTGTTGGTTCTAATGATTCTGATGGTTCCGGTGGTTCTGGTGGTTCTGGTGGTTCTCATGGTTCTAATGATTCTGATGGTTCCGGTGGTTCCGGTGGTTCTGGTGGTTCTCATGGTTCTAATGATTCTGGTGGTTCTATTGGTTCTGTTGGTTCTGATGGTTCCGGTGGTTCTGTTGGTTCTGATGGTTCTGGTGGTTCTATTGGTTCTGTTGGTTCTGATGATTCTGATGGTTCTGGTGGTTCTATTGGTTCTGATGATTCTGATGTTTCCGGTGGTTCTGGTGGTTCTATTGGTTCTGATGGTTCTGGTGGTTCTGATGGTTCTAATGATTCTGATGGTTCCGGTGGTTCTGATGGTTCTGGTGGTTCTGATGGTTCTAATGATTCTGATGGTTCCGGTGGTTCTGGTGGTTCTATTGGTTCTGATGGTTCCGGTGGTTCTATTGGTTCTGGTGGTTCTGTTGGTTCTGATGATTCTGATGGTTCTGATGATTCTGATGGTTCCGGTGGTTCTGATGGTTCTAATGATTCTGATGGTTCCGGTGGTTCTGATGGTTCTATTGGTTCTGATGGTTCCGGTGGTTCTATTGGTTCTGGTGGTTCTGTTGGTTCTGATGATTCTGATGGTTCTGTTGGTTCTGATGATTCTGATGGTTCCGGTGGTTCTGATGGTTCTAATGATTCTGATGGTTCCGGTGGTTCTGGTGGTTCTATTGGTTCTGATGGTTCAGGTGGTTCTGATGGTTCTAATGATTCTGATGGTTCCGGTGGTTCTGTTGGTTCTGATGGTTCTAATGATTCTGATGGTTCCGGTGGTTCTGATGGTTCCGGTGGTTCTATTGGTTCTGATGGTTCCGGTGGTTCTGATGATTCTGATGGTTCCGGTGGTTCTATTGGTTCTGATGGTTCTGGTGGTTCTAATGATTCTGATGGTTCCGGTGGTTCTATTGGTTCTGATGGTTCCGGTGGTTCTATTGGTTCTGATGATTCTGATGGTTCCGGTGGTTCTGTTGGTTCTGATGGTTCTAATGATTCTGATGGTTCCGGTGGTTCTATTGGTTCTGATGGTTCCGGTGGTTCTGATGGTTCTGGTGGTTCTATTGGTTCTGATGGTTCCGGTGGTTCTGATGATTCTGATGGTTCCGGTGGTTCTGGTGGTTCTGATGGTTCTGGTTGGATAATCAATGCCAGGTTGGGATGACATCAGCGACAACCTCATAGCAGCAACTGTTGCTGCACAACAACCTGAGAAGGGTCAGAGGTCATCCTCCTCCAGGGATGCTAACATGTAGCTCTGCTGTAACTGCTGGTTCTGTGAGGTAAATCCTGATGCCTGCCACACTTTTCAGATTCCATTCAATAAACTTAAAATATAAAAATTATTCAGTGTTTCTGTCACTTTGAGGAGAAAAACATGGAAATCTTTAGTCATGAAGATTAAACCAACCAATCAGCAATAAACCAACATCAACTGAGCCTCACCAGAGCGACGGTCTATGACCTCGTGACCCCGCTGACCTCGTCTGTGGCTGTCCAGCCTTCGTTCAGGTGAGACAGGGAGACGACGGCCTCCGTTCAGAATCTTTAGCAGGTTTTCTTGGCAGGCGTCCCTGATAACTGGGATCAATAGGAATAGAAGATTGATTGGGTTGAGAGGTGATGCATGTAGTGAATCACCTCTGTGACTGAATCGTCCCGTTCTGCTTTAGTGAAGTGAAGCATGAACTGCAGCTGAGATGAAATCAAGAGTTTTTCTCCAAGCTTTTGTTGTGCTCTAGTTTCTTTAGCATCTCTGATCGTGTGAGCGTCCAGAAAGCTCTTTGTAGTGAAACAGAGCCGGCTTACGCGTCCAACAATGCCATCATTTGTCTTTTTGTTCCTCTGCGTCCCCCTGCGGTGTCCATAACACTCGCATTGTAAAGGCATTGTGATGTGTTTGGTGGTGATGCCACACATTTTTCAATGTGTGACGGTTCCTCTGAGAAATGTGTCGTGCTGGTGTGTTTTACCCCCTGAGGACGCCACGGTGTCGCGTTTCACACCAGGACTCACACTCTTACTGCATACACACACACACACACATCCCAACACACACACACTGATCCCAACAAGTATTGGTTTGCACACACACTCCTGCTCTTCAGATGTTGATTATTGTTGAAACTGTGATCCAGATTTATTGAGCTGTTTTATCTGCGCTGAGCCCAGCTGGCTTCAACTGATGGGCTCCATGGCAACAATGATTTATTATTAAGTGTAATAATCAAATCTGACACACATTCGCTGGTTGCAGGTCGGACAGGCGCTCGCCTCAAACCACAGGAACGTAAACGTCTGGGGCAGATGAGCTGAGGTCCAGGCTGGCAGCGCTGCAGGACCCTGGGAATCAAACCAATCTAAGCTAATGGTGAGAGACCAGTTCAACTAGCTGGGTCAGATACAGCAAGGTTCAAAGGTCAATACTAGAAACCACTGATGAGAGATGAGGCAGTGGTGATTCAGGCCGCAGAGATCTGGACCAGTTGGGCGAGCCATGTGGAAAAGCGTCTCAGTGGTGATGCTAGTGAGGGGCGGAGCCTGATGGACGACGACAGTCCAGGGGCCTCATGCATAAAAGAGTTTGCAGTTTTCACACTAAAACTTGGCGTAGGACAAACTTAGAAAAATGCGGCGCACAAAACAATCCAGATGTATGAATCCGTCTGAGATCAGAGCTGCTCACCTCCTTTATAGATCCTGATTTGGGAGAAACAGCAGCTGCTGCTCCGCCTGTCGCCTCCATAAATACATATTAATGCAAATTGGTATAAATACCTGGAAGTCTGCCGCCAGGTGAAGCAGTAACCATGGCAACATCTTTGTTTGTAGCAGGATAAGTATTTATAATAATTATAGATTTTATTTTAAAGGTGCTTCCAGGGCACATAAGGTCACCTCACAAAAATAAAATATAAATACTAAAGATCTCCAGTCAGACGCTGTTGGAGCAGCAGAGCGTTCAGCTGGGATTTAAATGTTTATTCTAAATACAGGAATCATATTTATAAGTTACATTTACAGAGTAGAGATGATTTCTGTCCATAAGGCTCATTCACAAAGCGGCTGCAGCTGCAGCTGGACCGGTACCGGTACCTGCTTTAAGTTCTGCTCAGAACTCCAGGATGATCAGTCTGGATTCATCTAAACGCCAATAAACCAGCAGATCAATATGATCTCTGATCAATGGCTCCATGTTCTCCATCAGGTAGCGGCTCACCTTTATGCAGCTACTGATAAACCTGTGACTGTCTGCACACCTGATCAATAATCAAACCTGTTGATCAGCCCTGGTTTCTCTTCAGTGAGGATAAATGAGCCATAGATGATTCAGACGAAGAGTTACGACTTTATGAGACACAAACTGATCAAAATGATTATTTCCATTGGAGTGAGGTTTTCACATCCTTTATTTCTATTTTCTTTATTTTGTGTTTTATTGTCTGAAGATAAATTAGTTCAGTTTCATTGTTTAAATCAGTGGGTCCTGGAGATCCGGCATCCTGCATGTTTTAGGTCACTTCCTGGTTTAACACACCTGGATCCAATGATGGCTCGTTAGAAGTCCTAAGAAAAACATTGACCTGCTGAAAAGGTTGTTACTATTACCAGGGAGAGAAGTAAAACGTGCAGGATGCCTTGGGCACCCTTTGTTTAAACAATAAAATATTAAAATCATAAAATCATCGGGTTTGATGATTTGTGGTCTAAATAACTGAATGTCATCAGGTTTCAGTGGATTTATATGTTTTGACTCTTTGTAGTTTGATGTTGTTAACATATAATTTGTGTGGCTGCTACACATTTTCACGCCAAAGAAAAAGTGTGCGTATATTTAGGCAAACTTTGAAGCCACCTTCATTTTTATACATGCCAACTTGTGTGTAAAATATGGCGCCGCACATTGTTAGTGCGTACGCTGCTTTATGCATGAGGCCCCTGGTGATTGTCATGATGAGTTTCATATAACATGATCAGCAGATGTTGAATTGCAGTAATTTTCCACCACAGTACCAAACAGTGAAGCTTTATATGGGCAGAGAAGAAGAGAGCAGCATCATGATGACAACAGAGTCCATCTAGATCAGGGGTGGGCAACTCCAGGCCTGGAGGGTCTCCTGCAACTTTTAGATGTATCTCTACTTCAACACACCTGAGTCAAATAATGAGGTCATTAGCAGGTTCTGGAGAACCGGACTGGACTTAGGAGATGATTCAGCTGTTGGAATCAAGTCTGTTGGACCAGGACACCGGCCCTCCAGGACCAGGATTGCCCACCCCTGTTCTAGAAAGTCCTGATTTGGAGCTGCTGCAGCATCGGGTCGACTGTCCTGCAAGCAGGAACCTTCAGAAATCATTATCCTTGTCTCAATGGGCAATTCATTTTACAGAAGGTCACAATAAAAACAACAAAACACCAACAATTAATATTTAGTAATATTTAGCCAGGACATTTTGTGTGTGTGTGTGTGTGTGTGTGTGTGTTTCCATCTGTGCAGTAAGGAGCTTAGTCTTCACCTTAACATAGTGACTATTCATAATCTTCATAACCAGAACTTTTTATGTTAAGAGTAAATCCTAGAATAATTAGCTGGTCTTTGTGATTTGATGAAGGATGGAGGTAAAGACCATCTCTGATGTGTGGAAAGGACTCCCCGCCCCGTTGAGTCCATGAGCAGAAGGATCAGCTGCTGCAGACGAGGCGTCCCACCCTTAGTGCTCATCAGGCCGGCTGCCACTTCCTTCACATTCAGATAATCTGCAGTGGATCGGGTCGGGCTGGCAGGAACCACTGGAGCCTTTAAGTTCAACGTTTGATCCGCTGGAATCAGAAAGAATTCAAACTGAACAAATCAAAGTTTTTGGTCTCCTACAAACCCACATGGTAAAGTCAGGAGCAATCTGGTCAACTCAAATAAAAAACCAGGCAGTGCAGAGGTCAGTGCCAACCCTGGACATGGAGGTTTCACCTGATTTACCTGATTGTGTTCCGTCTGCAGCGTCTGCAACTCCAGGCTCTCAGAGAGGATTTGGTTTGTGGCAGAAGTGGGGAACTGGGGCAAACTGGGATCTGTGGTCCTGGGCTGACCCTGATTCTGCGTCTCATTGGTCCAGCTGCAGCTGGCGGTGAGTTCATGCTGCTGGCAGCTGTCAGTCTGCCTCCAACTGCCTTGGTGCTGGATGGCTGCTTCTTCAGGCCGGCTGCTTGGAAGCTGCATTTCCTTCATGTAGATTTAGTTTTTCATTTTTATTCAATTTTACTGGATTGTCTGAAACATTGGGATGTATTTTTTCAACATGTCCTTCAGGTGAGTCTGTGTCTGAATCCTGCACAGTTATTGTTGTCCTGATTGTATTTAGTCTGCGATGACTTGGTCTTCATGTTTCTGTTACTGACAGAAATGTGTTGCGTAAACTTTTCACTGGAATCTGATTAAAAGATCAGCAGGTTCTGCCTCTCCGCGTGTCTGACTGACGGTGCGCCGCCGTCAGCAGGAAAGCCCACCGGGCGTCAATCAGGCGGCCGTCGCCACTGAGTCAAGGGAAAACATGCTGGGAACACGCAGCGTGTCAGAGGCTTGTTAAGAAGTGAAGCAGCGTTTATCCACCGCTGAGAGGAAACAGTAAATCACTGAGCTGCTGTTCCACAACCTGCAGCTAAAACAGCCAGAAAAACTTCAGGCAGGTTTGGTGAGAACAGCAGAAAGCTGGAGATGTTTTCTTGGAAACTTTCAGGATGTTTGTGATGATAAAATTGAGAGGAATTAGCAATAAAATACTGGAAACAGCATGAAGAACAGGCCTCATCCCAGAAAGTTCCTGCAGACAAGAAACCACAAATTAAAACTTGTGGCTGATCTGATCTGACTCCACAGGAAGGCGAATTAGTGGACTTCCCAAACGTCTGACCATTCCTGTTAACTTCACTTTAAGGTTAGTCACATTTAGTGTCTATTGAGCAGATTTTTATCCTCCGGTGGAAGTTATTTTCATATTTCTAGTCCAGAAAATAACAAATGTAAATAGCTGAATTCAGTTCAGTAAATTATCACAAAAAACAGATTTATCTCAACAGCTGGAAATGAAAAGAATTTAAATATAAAAAAAGACTTTAGCAACCAGAATAATCAACATTCACTTAAATTGATCCAGAATTAATAAAAAAGCATTTTTATACGTTGCAATAAAAAACCCAGAAACACAAAGTTATGAGCAAAAATGAGAGAAGACAGTTAAAAATCCAACATGTCTGAATGTCTTTGTACAGACATGTTGGTTGGATCCATCCATCTGATCGTCCATCTGATCGTTATGAATGCAGTAACTTAGAGCCATTGAACAGCACCGTTAGACATCATGGCGGCCGTTCTTGCTACCATCATGGCGGCCGTTCTTGCTACCATCATGGCGGCCGTTCTTGCTACCATCATGGCGGCCGTTCTTACTACCATCATGGCGGCCGTTCCCGCTAACATCATGGCGGCCGTTCCCGCTAACATCATGGCGGCCGTTCTTGCTACCTGCAGCAAAGCCTCTGATTCCTCTGTTCAAATCCTGGAGTTTTTGTTTTCCCTTACTAAAGCCAATAATGATGAGCAGGAGAGCGAGGCGACCTCTGTGCTCCTTTCGGCGCTGCCGACCAACTGAGGGACAAAGGTTCTCCTCTAGTCTTTTAAATGGATGTAACCATGGAAACCTGCAGATGACATCACAGACATGCTAGAAACGCTGTTGAACCCGGGCAAAATGTCAGCATGGAACAGCTGAAACAGGAATCTACGAATTTGTTTGACTGATGGGGCTTTTGATCAGATCGCTCTAATCGATCGGTTATTGCTTCCTGTCCATCACCGCTACATTTCCCAGTTCCCAGGGACAGACACTCTTACAGAAGAGAACATTTTTAAATGTTAGATATTTTTAGGGATGCGCCATATTGAATTTTTGGTTGATATCTGATTTGCCGATATACTAAAACTCATTTGGCTGATAATTGATACTGATAAGCTTGTAGAATGGGCTCCTGGTGAGGTTTTTTTTTCTCTGTGGTTAACCGTGACCATGACGGTCTGAGTGGTGGTTCTTGACATGGTTAATTGGGTTGGAAGTGCTGCAGAACTTCGCTGTTGCTCCTCCTTCATCACTGATGCTGATCAGTCATTGCAAATAGCAGTTCTGCTATCAGTTTCTGATATTCTGAAAATCTTCCACACCGCTGACATTTTCCCTTGGTCCTGCTCTGTCGCCGTGGTCAGATTAGACGCCATGACGTTGTTACTCACACGTTTTATGTAGGTGAGTTACTTTGAAGGAAAAGCCCATGTCAATATAAAATTTTACAGCTAATATCAGGCGATACCGATACCGTGCCGATAACATTATAGTTTATTTAATGGTAAATAATAAGTAGCGTATGGCCTCTGGTTTGTCTGTCAGCAGACAGGAAACTCCATTTGTAAACCGCCAGTGGATCAGAACCAACCTGGAGCTCCAACTCCAGGATTCAACCTGGACGGCGATACGACCAGATTAACTCGTGCCGCCGTGGTGACGACCCAGACAGGAACGTGACCCAATGCAGCAGTATTCCTGACTCGACTATGATGGCGCTGCTATCAGCAAGGGAGACCCAGACGGGTCATCAGGGTTAGGGTCACTGACAGGATTGGGGTCCTTCTGAGCCTAATCCCCCTGGAGAGACTGACCTGGCAGTGACCCTGCTTGGGGAAGGTAATGGCTTTGTGCTTGTTTCACACCTTATCAAGTCCAGAGGACGTCACACTACAGTCATTCGCCCTTTCACACACTCACACGCTGATGGTGGCAAACGACTGGAAAGTAGCCACAGCTGCCCTGGGGCAGTCTGACAGAAGACAGGGTGCCTCGCACCGGCACCTCCTGCTGGGTCGTCTGACCCCCACCATTAGACGAGGTGGGTGGAGTGTCTTGTCCCAGGTGGAGTTGGGTTTAAACCAGCAACCCGCCGACTACTTCTACCACCATCGCCCCGATGCCAGGTCTTTGACTTTGTGACTGAGGAGCCGTCACGAGCTGGGACTTAATTATAGAGTCTGTGTCAGCATGAGAACACCCCCACAAATACCCCCACACACACCCCCACACACACACCAACATATGCACAATCGCTAACTTACTTTTTGTTGCAGCTTAAACTGACGCGGTTCATCTGGGGTTAGGAACCGAACTCCAACACGCGGTGTTCCTGCTTCAGTTAACATTCATCCTAACCTGTTATTTTCAGCTTCAAACATTTTCCCGGCTCTATTTTCAAGCAGGTTGTTTCTGGATTGTGGCGCCGGGAGAGAGTCACATGATGACGTAGTGATGTCATCAGAACGTACTGAGTGTTTTATATTAAATTGAGTGTTGTATTTTTGAGTACAAGTTTATTTTTTTTCTCTTATTATTATTATTTAGCATACTTTAAGAGTTTATTTGAATTAGAAGTAATTGCTTAGTTTTTTTGCTTGTTTGGGCTTTCTGTGGACGGAGCCTGTGGCTTTAAAAGCAGGGCTCTGCTCCACAGGGGGTCAGTCTGTGGCTAAACTCCTGAGAAGTCACATTGAAGGTACTGCTGTTTGTCTGATTTTAACCTGCCTTGCATGTCCTTTGTATATATTCTGCTCCTGCCATCTTTGTTCACCTGAAGAAAAGCTTAATAAATTTCACTAAAGTGACCTCCGGCCTTGGCCAGTCTTTGTGGTTGTCCAAGTCATAATAGAACCCCGTCACAGACTTCCTGCAATAGTTCCTGTAAATGTCTAAATCAATCCTCCAACAACGTGTTGTGCTCTGGCTCTGGTCCCAGCCTGTGGGCCGGTATCGACTCAGTGTTGTCTTGGTGTGGACAGTTGGCCGTCTGATTCGTCCTCTCTGCTCTGAATCTGGAATTAGCGGCAGAGCTAATAAAGCTGATTAAAGGTTTGATCCCAGCAGCTGGTGGCGCCAGCGGCTCAGACCAAACCAAGCCCCAGTTGGAACGGGGATCGAACCAGCAACGAGCCAACCGCTCCTGTAACAACTGCAGTGGTGAGCTGTGTTTCAAAAACCAGTCGATTAAAGTTTACAATAATTTATTACATTAAGTTCAGAAAAGATGCGATAGGCAGTGTCTACGCCTTAAAACCAGTGGTAGAACAGTTTATAAAAGAAGATTTAAGAAAGAGCATCACGGTCAGTAAATAAAGTTTTCAGGACAAGGCAGAAGCAGCGTCCTAGCTAAAGCGGGGCGTGGTCCACCAGCCTTTCCTTGGCGGTCTCCAGCGATCCAACGCTCGGCCCTCAACCCTCGACACCAGACCTGGAGGCCCCCACAACCTGAGCCGGGGCCTCGGCTCCCGCTGTGGGTCTTCACCCCCGATTGTCTTTTAACCATCGGGCCCTTGGGAACCCATCAGCTGTCAGTGAGAGTCTCATGGGTGGGAATCCCAGCGTCAAATAAATATGCAGAAATACAAACCCAAATGGATCCAAAATAATTAAAATCAGTCAACACAGAAAGGTAAAATAACATGAATCAATATTTTGATGTGTAACGATGATTTGCTCGTCAAAATGGAATGTTTGTTCTCAGTTGTTGGCTGTTTGGAGTTTGTCATGATTGTATTTTTGTGATGCACTTTGAACTGCCTTGTTGCTGAAATGTGTGATACTAATAAACTTGATCGACAACTCATCTTAGAATTTGGATGCGTCTTTATTAAGCAAGCTTTTTAGCAGAATTGAGCAACAAAACAAATGCAATAATCAAAGATTCTAGATCCAAAATAAAACTCTACATCACCTGGGCTCCACCTACTACCTTCCCCTTCTCTGAGTTGCTAACTTACTGAACCAGGCTTCATCTCAAACCCAGATGGTGAATGGAAACAGGAATCTTTAATGGTGACTTGCTTCTTTACGGCTGAATCTCCTTCTGACTGGATGTAAAGTAGAACTTGTTGTTGTCCTCAGAACAGTTCAGCTGCTCATCACCAGTGTGACCTGAGAGATCAACATATTGACAAAATGAACATTTTCAATTCTAAAAACAATATTTGCTGCTAAATTATTGAATAACTAGCTTTGGATGCTACTGTGGATGTTGACATTAGCATTAGCTGCTACCTGTTTAGCATTGACATGCTATTTTAGGCTAGCATAGCTTCTGATAGCCGTCAGATTTATAAGCGTACCAGAACTACATGAATATAAAGGTTCCGGGTGGGAACTTTAGTGTGTAAAAAAAAAAAAAAAAAAGTGATTAAATGGGTTAAAAGTTTTAACATGTAAAGATCTATGTAATTAATTATTGATGCTGAGAAGGGGAGATGGCTGGGCTGCTCAGTGAGTCCTGAAGGGTTCTGGTGACGCCATGAAGGCCCTGCAGCCGGTTCTGCTCAGTCCCTGGGTGCTAACCTTGACCTTGACAGCCATCACACCTTATTAACATTAACTACATTCCTCCCAGTGGATTCTGGACCCTTTACTGGCTCCAGCTGGCTGTCAGGTTTTGCCTGGAGGAAATCCTCCTTCCTTCAGGTTGTGTGGCCAGACTAGTCGTCTCACTGCAATGTGGAAAAGTTGGATTGCTTTCAACCAGAGATGGGGGAAAACTCTTCTCAAACCTTTATTCTTGAAACCCTTAACAGCCTTAGCATTGAGCCTGCCTACAAGGTCACTCTTTCTACATGTTGTCACCTGTAGAAACCTGTGAGACACAGAGTGGATGAAAGGATGAATCATCTCAATTCTCTACAGATAAACCTCCAGGTCTTTTGTGTCTTCCGTCTCTGAACTTGTTTCACTTTCAGTTTGTTTCGAGTTCTTGAAAACAACACAGCCGTTTCCTTCAGTCACACCCATCTGGAAAATATGCTAAACATGTCACTAAGTCATCCCTGACAATAAATATTCTCCTCATAGCTTTTCCTTCTAATCCTGCTTGACCTTACGACAACATCAATGTGAAAAGCAGAAAAATATATCAGGAAAGAATAGAAACAACCAGCTAACAGTTTTTGCTAAACATTAGACTGAAAAACAAAGAATTATCAGAATCTACAGCACAATCATAATCAGATTTACTTGTGTTGAAGTTGCTCTGAAAGAAAGAAAACAGGAAAAATGTGCAGGTGAGTGAGGAGAGGAATGGAGGGATGAATGGAGAGAAACAACAAACGTGGAAACCAAAGGAATGTTGTTTTCCACCGACCGGGTGAGGAATGCAACAGATGTTGCAATAAAATCTCTATTTGTGTTTTTGATTTGCCAAGATTTTCAAAACCCTAAATAAAAATGAACTGACTGTTTTACCTACTTTCCCTCCACCGATCAGGGATCACTTACTTTTTTATTTTTTACCAGATTTTCATGAATCTTTGTGAAACTCATCTCCTCTGCATTATGGATATTTCCAGTTATTACGGCATAAAGAGACGTGGTGTGTTTCTCCTCTGTTAATTAAGACAATTCAGAAGCGTTGATATATTATCTGAAGAAGAGAGAAAATCCTCCACAGGGTTCCTGTTAGATTTGAACATAAAAATGCTTCTGTGTTCATTGCCAAGCCGTTGGTATGGGAGGCGCATGTGCAGCTAATTTATTTATGGGTAAATTTAAAGATGATCATGTGATTCATAATAATCATCTTGAGCCGAAGCTGAAATGCGGGTTTTGATACATAAATGACATATTTACGAGTTTTCAGGCAGCTCAACTCTCACATTTTAAATTTTCTGTTTTGTACTTTTTAGTAGATCAGACAGGAAGAGACTTTGACTATACACTAGTCCTCATGCTTCAGTCAGGCTCATAGGGATTTGTAATACTAGGAACAACTGTAGAAAATGTTTGAATTTTTACCAAATCCAGATCAACACAGAAGAATCTTACTTTTGGTTTGGTTTTAAGAGTTTTCTGTAACATACTTTGTTAAACACTAAAACCTGTACTGTCTCTTTAAGAGAGCGCTCTGTTGGCTGCCTGAGAAGAGGTAAGAAGTTTCCCTGGCTCTTTGTTAAACTCATGTTTTATTCATTTACAACACAAATGGAACTACATGCAGCTGTGAATATTTATCTGTTTTCAAACATGAAAACATTTTTCCTGAGTTTAGAGCAGATGTTGCTAGGCGACAGCCATCGGGTTTCTCCTGTGTGGAGGAGCTGCATGTTACTGAGCATTCAGTTTCCTTTTGGCCGGCCTCTGCCAGCAACCAGCTCCTTTCTTCAACTGAACTCAATGCAGAGCAAATCCAGGTTAACGGTGAAAAACATCCAGGCATACGCAAACTAAAAATCCATGAGGACCTTATGAGGAAAAAATGCTATGAGGAAGTCAAAAGTGTAGATTCTGCTTGCTCTCTAAGATTAAAAAGGATTTTATGTGTGACCCGCTCACAGGCTTCAGGGGTTTCCCTTCTAACCGGCGGTCTGGCCAGACGTTACAGCTGCTCTCAGTGTGACGAAAACAAAATGTTTTCCTTCAGCCTCAAACAGACAGAAGGTTTTCTATTTCACACGTAATCACTTGCTGAGCGCAATCTTTGGATCTGTTGAAATTTATAAAGGTAAAACTAAAAGAATTAAAGCTAATGGAAATAATTTCATGACAGCTGGCCATAATATTGGCTCTCTGAAATTTCAAGGTGTGGAAGTTGAGCAGGGTCTCAAAGAGGAAGTGGCAGATCAACTCAGTTTGATCCTGAAGGACTTCATCAAGTTCTGCTGCTGAACTGCTTCTGTGATGATTCATTTTAGACAAACAGCTGCTGCAGTAATAAAATCTCAGCTGATTTCAAGCAGTTTCTCTTTCTGCTGTTGAGACATTCAGTAGATCCTTGATGCTTGGCAGAGATCCGAATCTGGCTGTTGTTGTCCGTCCTCCCTCATCCAGCTCACCGCTTTGCTTCGTGGCTCTAATTGTCCTCGGCTGTTTACTTCCGCTGAACTCAAAGAAAATCCAGCGGGATGGGATGGGATGGGATGGGATGGGATGGGTGTAACCGCAGCCAGGGATATCAGACATGCAGAAACATGCGCTGCTACAGATTCCAGGTGATGTTCCTGTAAAAAGCAAGGAAACAAAGGCTGCTAAAAATACACACCACTAATGGTTCCTCTGAGCTAAATGTGACGGTAGCTGGAATAAATGGCACCACATTTTAAAGGAACCAACATTCAGATGATTCTAGAAACAGGACTGCAGTTGTGTTTAGTGATTCTTAATGTTGAGACATTCAGAGATTTTTTTTTTTTTTAATGTTACTTGGTTATTTAAAATGTTATTTAAATAAATTTTAAGAAGCTTCAGTGTTTTTATGTAAGGTCATAACTGACAAAGTGACTTGCAAAAGTATTCACACCTCTTGTGTTTTTCCACACTTTGTCACATTACAAACATAAATAGATGTTATTGGAATTTAAAGGCAGTTTGTCGCACTGAGAGAAAAAAATGCTCAATACTTTTGCACACCGCACTTTAACATTTTTATTAATAAAAAATATTTTGAATCATGTATAATTTTCTTTCTACTTTACAATTATAAACCACCTTGTGTTGGTCTTTCACATCAAATTCCTATGAAATATTTTTATGCTTGTGGTTGTATTATGAGAAAATATGGAAAAGGGGTTTGAATACTTTTGCAAGCCACTCACCAGGGATGTGCAGCTGATTAGGATGACCTTTTAAAATGTACTTAACGCTCATGTTTATTCCACATTAAGAAGATAACAGATTCAGTACATCAGAGCAGAAAGTAGATGTGCAATAATAGCAGAAAATGTATTTAAAAAGATGTAGAGGAAATGATTGCTAAAATAAAAGCAGGGGTGTCAGAACTTCTTTATTTAGTTGGGAGCAGTGATGGATGTAGAGTCTAACAGCTGCTGCGCGGAAGAATCTGCGATAACACAGCTTTGTGCACCAAGGATGCAGTCTGTCTTCATAAAGTTATGATCCAAAACAAAAGTTTTACTGACAGATACATTTATTTTCCTTTTGAAATTTGCATGTTCAGTGTAGTTCCCTGGCATTTGTCTGATTCCCATCGCTATGACGACTTGAGGAAACACCAGCAGAAAAACGTCATTCCTGAAATGAAACATCTGAAGAAATGCGGCTGATTAGACTCACATTCTGTTGCAGAGCCACGCCCAGGCCCACAGGGGGAAGATGTTGATGGAAAATGGTTTCTTGGAAACATAAAACATGTTGAAGAATAATATTCTGGAGGCCAATGACAACAAATGAGATGAGGAGGAGCGTGAAACAAACATTTGTTTAAAGAAGGAATATGTGAAGGCATAATATTTTTATTCAATAATTGTATCTGAACATACAGCCAGAAATATTATGGGATATAACAGAACAGAGCAGATTCATGGTCTAGTCAAAGTCCAGACCTAAATCCAGCAGAGAATCTATGAAAACAAAGATATCCTCTATTGATAAGGACCGATCTGGAAACGCTCTGCTGAATCAGACGGGATAAAAAAATGAAACTGATTTTCCTTCCACTAATTTTATCGTTGCTCTGTGACAGAAAAACACAAGCAGCTCCACTGAAGCCACGACCAGGTCAAATGTGAAATATTTGATTCGTTATATTTTATTGAATCAAATATTGATTCAATAAAATATGTTTTGAATATATTTTATCGAATCAATGCATGAATATGTTTTTTATTCATTCTTTAAATAAAAAACATAACATTTTCTTCCTTCTGACAAAATGTCAGAGCTCTTCTTCCAGATTCCTGTCAGACATGTTTAGCTAGGTCAGGGTCAGGGTTAGGGAAGGACATTGTCGGGATCTTGGGTTGTTTGAGTTGTTTTTGTTTGGTTTGTTTCTTGTTTCTGTTCCTTAGTTTCTTTTTTTTCTCGATCAGTCCTGTTTCTGTTTTTATTTTGGTTCAGTTGTTTCTTCGTGATTCTAGTTTATTATTTCTTGTGTCTAAGTTACTCTGGATTATTATGTTCCTTATATCTACTCATTCTTTAGTGTTAGTTTATTCCCTGGCCCCCTGTTCCTCTCTCTCTCCCCTCACACCTACGACCATTTAACCAATCAGAGCAGGTCTTTTTCTCCAGCGCTCTTTCTACATAAAGTCCTCTTCAGCTCTAACCCTAACCTTGGTTCTTCTCATTTTCTCCTTGTTGTCATTTTGTTTCTGGACTCTTGTTTTGCTCTGCTCTGGCTCCCTGGGTTCCCTGTGTCTCCATGGTTTTTGTTGTCAAATCTCCTCAACGTCTGCTGCTTTTGGTTCCACTTTACATCCACATAACATGAAATCTGTCCTGAAGTTAACCTGCAAATATATGATGACACCATTGTTTCCACATCGGACCAGAGTAGCACTATAGTCAGTGAACGACTTCAGAACAACCTGCAGAGATGATCATCATGATTCCTGTTTAACTCTCAATACAAAGGAAACAAAGTGGATTTGCTTTTCAATCAAGAAAACATCATTACAGTCATTGAATATCCAGATCAATGGATCCTATTGAATATTTAGGAATAATTCTGGATGCTCATTTAAATTTTAGGAGCCATGTTGATAAAATCAGCAAAACTGTCAGATCAAATATAAACTGTTATAAAATTATTATAAATTGTTTAACACTGCACTGTGCAGAGATGTTTCTGAACTCAATGATTGGGTCTCATTCCTCCTATGGAGCTGCTGGCTGGTCTCAGACCAGTTAAACTCAAACCTTTAGCAAGTCTCTATAATCAGGTTTTAAAGGTTTTATATCAAAAGTCAATCAGATTTCATCATTTTCACATTTTGGATAAATTTGGCATTTTGGACTTTCCCAATTTTATAAGTCATAACCTTTTAAAATAGATTTTTAGGTGATTTGCACCTACACAATGAGCGATTACATACAGAGAAGATACTGAAGCAGCTTCAGATGGAAATCCTAAACAGAAACAGAACTGTATCCATTTTTAATGTTTTATGTTTCACTGGTTGTTTGTAGATGTTGTCAACATTATGTTGTGCTATTTTAAATGATGATCACTTCAATTTTTTAGAGATACTTTTTAAAAGCCAGTCTAGGGACAAGTGCTGCAAATTAGCTGTTGCTATTGAACCATAAACCAAACATGGGACTGTTTGTTCAGTTTGTCTGTCTGTGTGTCTGTCCCTAGCAAATAAACTTAATAATATTAATAATAACCATCTTTTTATCTAATAATTACTCATTGTCCTGTCTGATCCAATAAAGGAATCACTTTAGTTTACTGATAATAATACATTTTATTTGTAGGCACCATTCTTGACACTCAAGGTCACCGTACATAATTTAACATAAAAACAAACACAAAATTTAAATGTATAGTAAAAATGAAGTACAAAACAAGATTTAAAAAGACAGTGCAATCAAAGAGCGTAAGCTACTTGAAACAGATAGGTTTTGAGTTTGGACTTGAAGAAGGGAAGAAGGGAGCGGGAGATCGACAGGCGGATTGGTGCAGCGTCTGCCGTGAAGCGGGCGCTGTACCGGTGCATCGTGGTGAAGAGAGAGCTGAGTCAGAAAGCGAAGCTCTCAATTTACCGGTCGATCTACGTTCCCACCCTCATCTATGGTCATGAGCTTTGGGTCATGACCGAAAGAACGAGATCGCG
>CAEFZY010051501.1:0-13964 GCA_903066815.1 Brachyrhaphis roseni
TCATCATCATCATCATCATCATCAGGGCCTTCCCTGATGCTGAAGCAGAACCAAACAGTTTATGAACATCATTTATTGTCGTCTCATAAAATCCTGACTCACTTTATTCCCACCTTTAAAATATTTTATTGAATTTCTTCCTTATTTTGTTAAATCAAACAAATTAATTAAAGTCCTGGGAGAAACGTTATACCTTCATCAGAAATCAATAAACCTTTTATCGGTTTGATTTGGATCTTGTGTTTAACTGGAGTCAATATTTAATAAATACACATCAGTAATGAGTAATGAACAGCAGAGGAAAATAAAACATCCAAACTGATTCAGTAGAAGTAAAATATAAGATGGAGGCTTTAAGCTCAAGCTAACGGCTCCATGCTAACAGTTCATGCTACCTTTGCTTTACTAAGATTAACAGTTTTACTCATGTGAGATGTTATGCTAATAACACCAGAGTGTTATTTATGCAATTTTTGCTGCCATTCTAACCATTATCTATATTTTCTATGAGTGAAGCCTGTTAATCTAAAATTAGTCAAATGACTTTAGCACAACAATTTCACATATAAAACATTAAACACTCCAGCACAACAGCGTGTGATTAACATATTTAAGAATAACATATTTTTAATGAATTTAAAGTGTTTTTAGAAACGTGTGGACACCCTGAATGAGTTTTTCTGCTCATAAAGACACAAAGTCGTCATGTTCTCCGTTTCCTTCATGTGTCTGGTGTCTTACCCACAATGCTCTTTGGTTAATGCTGGGATCCTAACCTCAGATAAACACCAGCCTACATCCTGTTCTACAGTAGCTGCAGTTAGCCTAGCCGCCATCAGCGATGCTGTTCCCTGATTATCTGGTTTCTGAAACTTTTAATCAGGATAGATGTTAAAAATCTGAAGATCTGGTTGGGCAGATCTGAGCGTTGCCATGGTTACAGCCATCTTTTTAAGCATCACGGTTAAACCACAAAGAGAGGATCCTCATGAAGTGCGCTGCTACCTGAGCCGTCCGTCCTGAGCGGCTGCTCCTCCAGGGATGACTTTGGTGATGAAGATGCTGGGGTCTTCACCGATGTGGGGGTTATCTGTCCCTCCGGCGATGCTGAAGCCCAGCCCAGAGTTTCCCTGCACAAAAACCACAAAACATGCTCAGCTTCTATGTTTTTATGATGATAATTAAAATATTAGACTCTCCAGTCTCATTAAATTACACCTAGTGTTTCTGTCTGGTTTGGGTCGGATTTACAGAAACCTGCTGCTGCTTCCATGTTGGAGTTTTTACTGAAGTTTTTAGGACTTTTCTGAGACAGCTCCAGATTAAAGAGTTTTAATCATAAATTTCAGGCTGATGCGAGACTCTGAAGAGCTGCGGTTAGTTTGAGTCAGAGTTCCTGATGAACCAGAGGTTTAAACGCCGCCGGTCCTTACCCTCTCCAGCGTGATTTCCTCGTACTCATACTCAGCCTCCGTCCCGTTCACCTGCAGACACAAACAGCAGGAAGGTGATGGGGAGAAACAGAGCAGATTCACACGTTCACTTCGGCCTGGAGCTCAAAATGTCCAAACTTTTCTGACATTATTTCACTCCGCAAAACTGATTTTATTTTATTTTACATAATCTGACTCTAAAAGTCTACAAGTCTGAATTTCTATAACTGTAGTTTATAGCAGTATGTGATCAACTGAGTCACTGACTGTGGATATTAGCATTAGCATGCTAAATCTAGCACTAGCATAGACTGTAAAGTGAAGCCAGAGTAAACTGTCGAATGTTAAGAAAATCAGAAAAACTATTTTCTATTGTCAAAGTGAGAAATAAACAGAGATAGCATGCTAACATTGGTGCTAGCATGCACACCAACCCAGATCTTAAGTTTCTCTGTGTTCACTAATTTTTCTGGAGATAAATCAAAGGACAGAACGAGTAAATTATTCAAATCTGAGTCTCAAATTTTAGATTCAAACAATCAGAAAAACTTTTAGCATTGAAATGATTTGGCTCACTGCTGCATTTGGAAATCTGCAATAAATCTGAAAATCAGTTGGTGATATTAGCATCAGTGAGCTAACACTAGCATTAGCAGGCTAATATTAACTACGGCTGCCTTCCGGTTGGTTTGAGCTGATGGAGACTCACGTATGGCGGTGTGTCCAGGCTGTCGGTGTTGACCACCACGGGCGGAGGATTGGCCTGAGGAGAGAAGAGACATTAGCACCGCCACCAGAAACCCTGAGCTCCACCCTGCTAACACCAGGCAGACGCACGCCGCGCCTCTTCATGCTGCAGATGCAGCACTTCTGAAGCATGAAGGCTGGAATTAAAGGAACGGGACGCTGCGAGGCGGACCACTGGCTCCTGCTTCAAACCTCTCCTGATTGGCCGAAACCAGACGAGTTTCTGCAGCAACTGCCGACTCTAATCTGCTCCGTCCATCAGCTGGACGGCAGAAACGGAGCTAAACTCAACAAAACGAGGAGCAAAAAAACCAAGGGATCACTGTACAGATGGTGGATGGATGGATGGATGGAGCACAGAAAGAGAAAGAAAAGTGAGGGAAATAAAAAATGAAACCTGTGAGGCTGCAGGGATGGCGGAGGTCTCGGCTGGGATTGGAGCGATGGGGATCACAGGGATTATAGGAGAGCAGGGCGGGGCGGCCTCGGCCTGCTGAACAATAGCATGGTGAGGGTCAAAGGTCAAACACAGATGAACAGCAAGAGGATGGAGGATGCAGAAGGACTGGACTGAAAACAGCTGGAAGTGTCAGAGGAATCGACCAATCAGAGGAAGAGTTCCTGAAAACTCGTCTGCTGCTCTGAGGATCACCGCCATGCTGTGTGTGTGTGTGTGTGTGTGTGTGTGTGTGGGGTAAATCCTCCGTCCAGCAGGAACTGCCCCAGCAGGGGGTGGATGTCCTTTTAGTCACCACAGAAAACCAAATCCAGACGCTCACAAGGTTAAAGGTCAATGGAACGCCAGAAACTGCAACAACTGGACCAGAACCAGCGACTGGAATATGAACCCGAAACAGAATCTGAGCCGGTTTGGTTCTAGAACCTGATCAGTCGGATCAGAACCAGTGAAACATGAGAGCAGACCGAACCATGAATATGAGCTGAACATTAATATAAATATGAAACTATGGATCGTTCTCACGCCGCTGTGAAATATGCTTTATTCACCTCATTCTACTTTTCTGTTTTAATCTTATTTATTAAACAAAATTTTATAAAAGATCTATTTTATAAAACTGTCTTAAACTCAGCACCAAAATAATGTGACATAAAATCCTTGTAAACAGTAAAAGTTTCATTAATCAGTTTTATTTCCTAACTTTACCCAGAATTCTCCATCCAAAAAATGTTTCTGTTAATAACTCTTCTGTTTTCAGCTTTATGAAAAATGAACGAAGAAAAACCTTCCATAAACTCTCACCGCTGATCTGATTAATTTAAATGATTCAGTTTTAAATGAATCATTTATATGATTCATTTAAACGAGTCAAGCGCCGCGTCCCAACCAGTAAGAACAGCTACGGGAAGCTGCAGCGGCCAAAACTCTACAGAAATGATGTTTGTTAAATTACACAATAATTTAAGCTAAAATAAATGGATAAAATACCAAGAAAAAGAAACAATATTGTTTTAAAAATGACAAAAATAAAGATTCATGACTTGTGGGACTGTTTATGTTTAATATTTTTCTGTTGTTGCCATGGGAACCTACAGGAGGAGGAGAAGGTCCTCCGTCCCTCCAGCTCTGATTTAGAAAACTGAAAAACTAAATCCAAATTTTCCCTTCAGGACGTTAAACTTCCTGCTGGTCGCTGATCTTCCAGACGTCGGGACGCAGCGAGCCGCACGCCGCCTCCATCATCGTTACGCAACAGTAAAACCTGACGCAGCAGCTGATGGAAAACCAGCCGCCGCTAAATTTAGCCGGAATATCGACGGCATCGATCTGCAGCCCTACTTCTGGAACGGCACAGAGCGACGGCGCTCCCACCGCAGCGCCACGGCCAGCAGAGTGAGCGCTCCTGAAACACAGAGGATCTCTGTGCTGCAGGAGGACAAGGAATGAAAAAACACCAGAAAACTCTAAAAACCACTGAATGGATCAGTGTGAATAACTAAAGTCGGGAAAGCAATCGGTGACTGTAGGAAGGAAAACATCAGGCTGCTCTCAACAGTCCGACCCGACCGCAGAGCTAATCCAACAGAACCGGGTCAGTCCGGTCCAGACCTGCTGGGACTGAGGCCCAGTGGGCCCGGTGGGTCCGGCTGCGGTACCTTGCTGAAGGCGAAAGGCGTCCAGCGGACCTCCCTGCGGCTGTCGGCCATCTTGGCCGTGCTCTTGGCCGGGTTCTTCTTCACGCTGTCGCGCAGGTTCAGGAAGCGGCTGCGGGCGCGGCAGGAAGCCGGGACGGTGCAGGAGGTGAAGGTGGACAGCGACGCCTGGAGCGGCAGGCGGTTCTGGAGCGGCAGGCGGTTCTGGTTCTGCCTGTGCAGCTCGATGGCGTGCTGCCGCTGCAGGGGGTGCAGGTGGGCGAGGGACTCCTGGAGAGCCGGGTCCAGCGGGAGCCGCTCCGCCCTGCAGGGCAGCGGCTGCCGCAGGTGATGCGCCGTCATCCTCCGCAGCTGGTTCCTTCAGAACCGGGTCGGAGCGTCTGATCCGGGCCGTCCAGAACCCGTCCTGCTCTCCCTCTGAGCCGACCTTTCTCGTCTTTCTGCAGCCGGTTAATCAGCAGCGGGTGGGGGAGGGGAGCATGAATAATCGATGCGACCCCCCGGGTTCAACAGCAGGATGACGCAGACAGGAAGCTGCAGCCGCTCAGAGCAGAGCCCGGTTCTGGTTCTGATCCACACGGGTCGGTTTCCAGGATCAGAACCTTTCCAAGAAAAAAAAAAAAAACTTAAAAAAAACCCAACAACAACAAACAAACTGCTGTCTGGTACCATCAGAACCTTCTGGTCTGAAGGAAATCCGTCCTGGCATCAGAACCAGGTCATTGGGTCGAGCTGAACCCGGTTCCTGAACGCCTCATCCACCATGGTTCTGAAGGTCCACTTAAACCGGGTCAAACAGAACCTTTGCTGTTCCTAAACGTCTGGTCCGGTGAGGCTGCAGCGCCGCCTGCTGGTCGGCCCGCCTCACTGAGCCCAGAACCAGAACCCAGCTCTGGTTCTGGTGCCAGCTGGTGGACCGGTCCGGTTGTGGGTGGTACCACAGCGGCCGGTTCTGGAAGCTCCAAAATTCTGATGCATCTGGAGAGAAAGCGTCCGGTTCTGAACCAGAAGAACTGGTTCCAGAACTGAAAAACACTCCAGAACCTCCTGTCCGAAAGTGAACCGGGCCTCTGACCCAAACTCCAAACCCAGAACAGAACCATGAGATCTGATTTCTCAGAATCGTACCTGCAAATGACGGGTTAGAGGTCAGAACCGGCTGATGGTTCTGAGGAGTATGACCCGGTTAGAACGTCCAGTGAAAGAAAAGCAGCAGCAGAACCTGTCTGCTCTGACCCGGTTCTGACCTAGACACGGCCAGACGAACAGAACCAGAACCAGACAATGAGGCGGCTCATGCAGGGCTCTGGTTCTGGATGCAGCAGCGACCTGGTTCTGACCCAGCCGGGTTCTGTGAGAGTGTTCTGATGTTTATTTGAGGCGTCCGGGACACCACGGGTTGCTAGGCAACGGCAGAAAGACATGTGCGAGAAGCCGGATCCCATCAGAACCCGGATCAGTTCTGGACCGACCCGAACCAGCTCGGTGCTCCGATAATCCGAGAGCAGCCGGAAGATCCGGAACGTTCTGCAGCGGACAGAACGGGACCGGATCCTGACTCAGGCCCGGACCGGAGCGTGACGCAGCAGGGGGGGAACCTACCAGCAGGCGGCGGTGCAGCCGCTTCGTCCTCCTCAGGGTCCCCATGATGCGGCGGCCCACCTTCTTAGCGTACCACACCGAGTTCAGCATGCTGCTTCAGCTGCTGCAGGTGCTGCAGCTGCTGCGGGGCGGCAGCTGCTGCGGGGCGGCGCGGCGCGCAGCGGCTCCTCCTGCTGCTGCGGGGCGGCAGCGCTGCAGACGATGGGAGGGGGCCTTCGCTCCGCCGGCTCCCCCTCCTTCCTCCTCGCCGACACAAACAGGGAGGCCGAGAAGGCGAGCGGACGCTGCAGCCGCGGCTTCAGGAGGCGCGGCGGAGCGGCGGAGGCGTCCTCCCCCCGGCGGCGGTCATGGCTCTGCAGCGGCTCCTCCGTCTGTCTGAGGCGCAACAACAAACTGCAGGACTGACGGAGGACGTGCAGCGAGAGGGGCGCCTCTGATCCCTCTGCAGTCTGACAACATCACACTCCTCCTCCTGCTCCTCCTCCTGCTCCTCCTCCTGGTCCTCCTCCTGGTCCTCCTCCTGCTCCTCCTCCTCCTCCTGTTCCTCCTCCTCCTCCTGCTCCTCCTCCTCCTCCTCCTCCTCCTCAGAGGGATGCCCAATCAGCTGACCTTTGTCCCACTTCGCTCCGTTTCCCAAAGAAAAAAGGAAAACGGTCCGACGGGGGAATCTGGGTCCGGAGAATCGCTGAGTCATCAGATGTGCGTCCCGTCACGACGGAACCGGACCGGTTCTGAATTTACATGAAGGTACACACCGAGTGTTTCAGCTTCATGCTGTTCACAGGGAGCTGCTGGTCTAAAAAGTTAAGAGCTTTTAATGAACTTTTAAGACAGAAAACCCGTGGGCCGGTTGGAGCATCGGCTGTGTAACCCCGTAGCATCATCCGGGTTATCAACAGAACCAGCCAGTGATCCAGCGTCATCGCAGACAAGCTAGCTAGCGAGGGTGCTTTATTTTAATTTAACTTTTATTTTTACCAAAATAAAAACCCCGTTGAGATCAAAACCTAATTTAAGGAAGTCTTGGCCAAGAAGCAGCAACAAATATAACAAAAATTAAAAGAAAATGTCAAGTTACAACAAACAGGTTAGCTTTAGCCTGAACCACTGAGTCACGGAACCACTGCAGCTGGTCTGCCACTCTGGGTCAGAACCAGGCTGGGTCAGAACCGGAGAGGGTTAGAACCAGTTATGGAGAGTGTGCCATCATCGCTTTGGCTAATGCAGGTTTTCAAAGCGGGGGTCACAGTCCTCTGGAGGGCCACCAGGGGGAGCTATGAGGGCCTCAGCATGTTGGAGAGAAGAAGAAAAAAAAATGTTCTTTATTTTTTAAATCATAAAATTTGATCTGTTTTTCAATCAATATAAATATGTTTTAAAAAGTCTTCCTACTCAGTTGCAGGTTCCTTGGCTTGATGATCTGATAACTGAACAGTATTTTTGATGTTATAATCTTGAACAGTGAATTTATTAAATCTTGTTTATATATATATATATATTAGTGTTTTCCTCCGTATACCTCTTCCATTCCTTAGTGTTTTCCTTTTTCAAAGTTTCTCCAGAAAAAAGAGGAAACAAACTTCTTTGTAAACAGCTGTGTTCCACGTCAAAATAAGAGCATGAATATAAACATCTTTCTGCTTGAAGACTTAAAGTAGTCAGCCTGAATGTTAAACTTCATTCAACTGAAACAGCCAAATAAATCTGAACTTTATCTGGAGAAATGTATTTAAGGGAAGCTAAGTGCGCTAAATGTTTTCAAACTTAGCAAAATCGCTAAGACTAGCTCTGCTATTAGCACATTAGCAGCACAGTTCCCATCACCGATGATAAAGATTCAGAATACAAGTTCTGATTAATCAGATTAAATTATTTCTGCATGACTCCAAACTTTTCCAAATGACATCTTGACATTCCAGTTCAGCTTAAAAGTGACATAATTTCCTGTCCAGTCTGAGGTCAACATCCCATCCAGAACCGTTGGTTCCGGTCCGGGTCAGAGTCATGCTCCAATCAAAGAGCTTTCAGGAAAACCGGATTTTAAATCAACCCAGTGAGGAAAACGATTCCGGATCCGACTAAAGGAACGGTCCAGGAACACATGGTTCTGGTCGGACCCGGTTCTGTTTCTAAACCCGTTCTGCTTGGATTTCATGTTAATGGGCAGCATATGGGAGGGGGGTCGGGGGATTACCTTATAGGGGGTTACCTGTATGGGGGGGTTACCTGTATGGGGGGGTTACCTGTATGGGGGGGTTACCTGTATGGGAGGGTTACCTGTATGGGAGGGTTACCTGTATGGGGTGTTACCTGTATGGGGGGGTTACCTGTATGGGAGGGTTCCCCATATGGGGGGGTTACCTGTATGGGAGGGTTACCTGTATGGGAGGGTTACCTGTATGGGGTGTTACCTGTATGGGGGTTTACCTTATGGGAGGGTTCCCCATATGGGGGGGTTACCTGTATGGGGGGTTACCTGTATGGGAGGGTTACCTGTATGGGGGGGTTACCTGTATGGGGGTTTACCTTATGGGAGGGTTCCCCATATGGGGGGGTTACCTGTATGGGGGTTACCTGTATGGGGGGGTAGGGGTTGGACGAGCAGGAGGGGAGGGGGCTGTCCTCTCCGTGGGGGTAGAGGGTGGAGGGCGTGGGGGAGGGGAGCTCCGGGGGGAAGAGTCCTAATGACGAGGAGCCATCCAGGAGGAACTCCAGAGACGCTACCTGGAGGACAATAGGGGGGGAGGGGCGACAGCTGAGACTGGACCGGTTCTGGACCTCCTCCAGGAGAACCAGACAGATTCTTCCCACTTCTCTGCCTGCTGGGTATCCTTGTGCACAGACACAAACCCTGGGTTCTGAACCAGCAGGGTCCACTAAGGAGAACACGCCGATTCTGGACCGGGTTCTGGGCCTGGGGGTTTCAGGAACCTCTGAGGTTCTGGGTCCTGAACACGGCCAGAACTTTAACAGGAGGTCCGATTTGTCCCAGAGGACATGATGAACTCAGCATGGAAGCTTCAGCTACATCATGTGTCCACTGGGGGGCGCCAGAGGACAAGCTGGTGATCAGAACCAGGATCTGGTTTGGGTCTGTGCACAGAAACCTCAGAAGAAGAAAGCGGGTCGCCATCAGGAGGAACAGGAAGTTCAGAAACAGAAACCACAGAAGAAGAGTGAGACACATGGAGGGACAGAGCTGCTGACTGAGACTCTGACAGGACCAGACCGGACCACTGAGCAATGAGGTTCTGAAAAGAGTCACATCATAAGAGCAGCAGCATGCTGGCGGTTCTGGTCCGATCCAGAGGACGGACTGGTACCAGCCAGATTGGCTTTAATGATGTGACGATGCAGACGGGACCGGAGACACTGAGCAGACGAGACATGGATCAGAACCCAATGCAGCAAACAGAACCATCAGAACCATCTCAGCTGGATCTCATTCTGAGTCCGATCAAACAGAACAAACCCAGATGGATCAGAGCTTCAGAACCAGAAGCACATCGGGACCCCGATGCTGGACACATCGGGGTCCAACAGGACCAGCCATCAGAAACTCAAAGATCCAACGTTTCTCTGGTCAGTGAAGGCAACAGGTAATCAGAACCGGACCGCCCTTCAGTATAGAACCGGCTACTGAGAGAAGACAGAAACGTCTCCAGGACAGCCTGTCCAACTCCTGCCTGGAGACAGACGTCCTGCATGTGTCCAACAGCTGACGGACCTTCAGCTGGTTCTGCTTCCTACCGACCCGACCACTGGGTCCAAATGTTCTGATCCGGGAGCAGATCTAAAACATGCAATGCTAACCATGCTAACAGATAATGCTAAACATGCTAATATCTATTGCTAACTAAAGTTTTCATCTTTAGTGGATTCTGATCATTTGTAGCAAAGATGGATCTGCAAAACCCTTCCAACGTCAACATGTGATATTATTATCATTATTATCATATTATTATCATTATTATCATTATCATATTATTATCATTATTATTCTTATCATATTATTATCATTATCATTATTATTATCATATTATTATTATTATCATTATTATTCTTATTATCATATTACTATCATTATCATTATTATAGTATTATTATTATCATTATTATTCTTATTATCATATTACTGTCATTATCATTATTACTATTATCATTATTACTATTATTATCATTATTATTATCATATTATTATCATTATTATTATCATTATTATTATTATCATATTACTATCATTATCATTATTACCATTATCATTATTACTATTATTATCATTATTACTATTATCATTATTATCATTATCATATTAGTATTATTATCATTATTATTATTGTCATTATTATCATTATCATATTACTATCATTATCATTATTATCATATTATTATCATTATTATTCTTATTATCATATTACTGTCATTATCATTATTACTATTATCATTATTATTATCATATTATTATCATTATCATATTATTATTATTATTATTATCATATTACTATCATTATCATTATTACCATTATCATTATTACTATTATCATCATTATTATCATTATCATATTAGTATTATTATCATTATTATTATTGTCATTATTATTATTATTATCATTATTATTTCAGAATTGGGTGAACTGGGTCAAACAGAGTTACAGGAAACTTCACTGATTTTATTAATTACTGTGCAGAAGTTTGGAGCAAAACTTAAAGAAAAACAAAATCATTAAAAACACTATAAAAAGAGCCACAGGGATCATTAATAATGCCAGCTACAAAGCTCATACAAATTCACTATTTTTATAATAAAAATTATTATAATTTCCTGACCTGGTTCACTTTCACATCAAAAGGATTTTCAATAGAGAGGAAACAATCTGAATCTAAATCATGTCGTTTAAAAAGTTTCATATTTCTACATGTGGAGTGAAACTGTGGGATCTTTGATTACTAAATCATTAGACAATTATTTCAATCATCAACTCATGCGATGAATCCACTCAGCCGGGCGGTACCGAGGGTCCAACCGGACCAGATTAAACCAGAACATGGAGTCGCCACCGGGGGCAGCACCGCGCCATCCGCACTGCTGCTCCCTGAACAGGAAGTGACCCTGAGTCCTGTCTAAACTCCCTCAGACTGAAACATGAAGCAGCAGAACATTATGACCAGGTCAGATCCCAGCAGAACATTATGACCAGGTCAGAGGTCGCGCTGCGGTTTTCCAGCTTCCCAGCAGGAAGAAACAACTCGACTCACCAGATCCTGAAGATGAACCGTTTTCTGATGCCTGCTCTGGTTTTTATGGATATATTCCAGTCCAGTGGATGTTTCATTTACAGATGATGTTAAACCAAAGTGACTCTGGGGTTGCCATGACAACCAACATTACAGACATCCAGAGTAGGATGAATGAGCATCCAAACAGAACCCATCAGAACCTGTTCCAACTGGTGGCCATGAGGTTCTGGACCTACTCGACTTCATCATCATCATCATCTTCCTCCAGCGCTAGCAGCTAGCTCGCTAATATTTGCTCCAGGTGAGGGCAGGACACACACTGCTGGCCAGATGCATTATGGGTAGGAAGGATCCATTAATATGAGTCTGTGATGATGATGATGATGATGATGATGATGAGCTCAGACCATAATATTAAAATCATCCTGAGTTTATGCTAAGGTCATAAACCCCCAGTTTATGACACATCAGGTGATACTGCAGCTCCTGCAGGACACGTTGCGGTGAAAACCATGACCTGGACTACACCTGGATGACCTGAACTACACCTGGATGACCTGGACTACACCTGGATGACCTGGACTACACCTGGATGACCTGGACTACACCT
The DNA here is from genome assembly GCA_903066815.1 of Brachyrhaphis roseni. Classification (NCBI taxonomy): domain Eukaryota; kingdom Metazoa; phylum Chordata; class Actinopteri; order Cyprinodontiformes; family Poeciliidae; genus Brachyrhaphis; species Brachyrhaphis roseni. Next base: position 11,743 of record CAEFZY010051501.1, read on the forward strand.
GGATGACCTCAGAGCAGCTTCAGAGCCTGATGAATCACATGAAGGCAGCAGAGACAGAGACACCCTCCATCCTCCCTCTGATTGGCTGATAGCTAAGCCCTCAGCTGCAGTCAGGCGGTCAGAGGTCACTGGAGGCCTCCTACATCCTGACTGGAGGAGCTCCAGCTGATGCGGGTCGGCGGGCAACAGGAACATGAACAGGTAAACACATCCAGCATGGGCAACAGATGGACAGAGAGACAGGAAGAAAAGAAACTCCTGATCTGAACCTCCAGTCCTCATGGTTAACTGGATCTGGATCCAAACTGGATCTGGATCCAAACTGGATCTGGATCCAAACTGGATCTGGATCCAAACTGGATCTGGATCTAAACTGGATGTAAATAGATCAGAACTGAATCTCAAACTAAAGTGGATCAAGTTTGGATTTGGATCTAGTCAGGACCCAGACTGGATGTTGATCTGGACTGAATCTGGATCCAGATCCAGACTGAACTGCATCTCAGAGAGCTGCTGCTATGAACCCTGTAGACCAGAGGATCCAGATCAGGATCCGGATCAGCTGTAGCACAGAGGAAGTGTTAGGCTCCTCCACCTACCTTCATAGGTGAGATGTGGGCGTGGGTGACGTATCCGTGGACGTTCTCGATCTGGTTCAGGTTCTTCTCGGCGACCTGGACCAGCTCTGGCCCCGCCCCCTCCTCCGTGAGGGGCGGGGAGCTCTGGTCCTGGGGGGACGAGTCCTCATCGTGGTGCCGGTACTTCTGGGGAAGACAGGAAGGACAACGGGTCAGCGAGCCCCGAGTTCTGACTGACAGGCTTCAGCAGAACCTGCAGAACCAGAACCCGGCCGCAATCAAGATGAACTGGACCCAAACTGCTCGGTTCTGACCCGCTTCATGACCAAAAGATGGGATGAATGGAAGCACGAGGAGAAGAGCCAGAATCATTTAACTGGATCTGTAGAGAACCGATCTGGATCAGAACCGATTGTTTAAAGTCAGGGGAATGTGTCAGATGTTCTAACTCTAGCTGGTTCTGGCAGAACCCAACAGAACCAAACAGAACCGGGGACTGGTTAAACTGGACCAGTTCACCTCTTACCCAAATGATTCTGATTGGATTGAACTGCTGAGAAACTATTGATTTATGATCGATATCTTTATAGATCAATAATCCTCAGAGGAAGATGAAGCAGCTGGAGCACCAGGAAACAGAAACATTCAGTTCTAAATGAGATTTAAGAGAAAAATTATTGGTAACATTTTATTTGACGGGTTGTGAATAACACCTGTCATAAACATGTCATAACACCATCATGAACATGAGTAAGTCTTCATGAATATTTATGACTGTTGTCATAAAGTGTCATTCGGTAAATCATGACACTTTTAATACAAAGTTTACATTATTCAAAATGTCTTTATGACAACTTTGTATTAACCTAGACATCATGATCTGACATAAACTTCTTATAAAAGTATTACTGATTAAACTTTAAAAATTATGTAGCTGTGTGGTAATATTACATTGCTGTGCCATTTTGTTTAGTCTTAAATTTCTTATTGATCTAATTAATCTTAAGTTTTACAGCAAGATGTCTACAAATCACTTATGCACTTTGCATTTGAAACATTATTTAAGGATGTTTTAAGTAGAGCAGTACACCATTTCCACCAGTGAGAGGCAGCAGAGCACGAACAGACATGCAGTGTGTTGGTGAAGAAGAAATCTTCCATCTTGTGGGGCCAACCTAACACAAGTTATAACGACCAGATCTGTTTAAAAAGAAGCCGATACATATGAGGTATGTGTCTTATTAACTTTACATTTTCTTTGATAAAATAACATTGACTATATTCTCTTTATTTATAATGTTAGCTATGATTAATTCAAGCCAATGCTACCTTGCTGTAGGTTAATTTTAGCTAAAGTTATTAAACTCCATTACTGTAACTTTAGCCCTTAATATTAATAGAATAGAATTCAACTTTATTGTCATTGCACTGTCACAAGTACAAGCAACGAAATGCGATTTGCATCTATCCAGAAGTGCTATGCATGATATAGATGTTTATTTACAGGTGAACCAAGTAGCAATAATGACGTGGAGCTAAAACAGTCCGTGGTGTGTGTGTGTGTGAGAACAGTCCATGTGTTGTGATTTGTGTCAGGAGGCGTTCAGGAGCGTGACAGCTGTAGGAAAGAAGCTGTTCCGGTGC
>CAEFZY010051503.1:0-37039 GCA_903066815.1 Brachyrhaphis roseni
AAGACAAAACATGAATGAATAAAAGAATTCAGCTCTCAGGCTCACCAGGTGTGAGCAATTTCACTAAGTGCCTGCGTCATATTAACTGTTTATAATGTTTGCCGTGTTATTATCCGCAATAAAGCATGCGTGCTTGTTGGAAAGACGCTGCAATCAGTCTTTATCGAAGTAAGCATTCAGAGCCAACACTTCCCTCTAGTGGTGGAGGCGGGAACAGCAGTCACCAGTATTCAAAGTAAAGTCTTCTGCTGTCATCTTTATGAAAATGTCTAATTGTAGCACTACTAATACAAATAAAATTTCTCACCTTGAAAATGTTGTAAAGTGTTGTTTTTTTTGTTTGTTTTGTTTTTTCATAAATAACATGTAAAAATAAACAAGTCAGGATCAGCCTGATGTTTAAGCAAAGTTTGCACCTGCTGGTTAGTGGGCCTCAAAAAGGACTTGAGTTCAGCTCAGGTTGAAAAATGCAACATTATTCACATACTATTGAAATCTTCCATGTTAACAAAGTCGCAATTTATGGAGTACGGTCACTGTATCTGAACTGTGGTCACACTCTATTCACACTGTCAGAGGTAAAATAAATCAGCAAGTGGCAAACAAGTAATTATCAAATTTGATTAAACTTTACCTTTGTTTAAGAAAGAAAATTGTAAGAAAATTTTAATTGGAGGTAAGATGCAGTAATAAAAAACAAAACAATATTAACAGCTGATGAAAATATACCACTAAGCTTAGAAAAAGTTTTAATTCACTTTTCACTTACAGAAAACGAGGGGCTACTGTGGTTAGCACCGTTGCCTAGCAACAAAAAGAGCCCGGGTTTGAATCCCAGACTCTTTCTGCATGGACATTGAATGTTCTCTCTGTGGATATCTGGGCTCTCTCTGGGTACTCCGGTTTCTCCCAGTCCAAAAATTATGACTTTTCGGTTTATTGGTCTCTTTAAACTGACATAAACTATGACATAAAAATGTAGTTGTTACTAACAGGAAGGCAGACAGGTTAGAAGTTGAACAGGAGAATCAAACTGACAATATGAAAGAAGAGACAGACAGAGCAATGTTTGAAAAAGCCCAGAAGCAGATGATACAAGCTGGACTGATGGCATGGTGGACACAGGTAATAACACTTCAGTGGAACAAGGAGAACAGGTAGAAGGAATAGTATTTGACTGAATAGTGTTGATGTACGAAGCTGTTAGCACTGTTGCTTTTCAGCAATACGTTCCTGGTTTCAAATCCTGGCTGGAGCCTCTCGGTATGGAGTTTGTTCTCCTGAATTTGACAATAAATACTCAAGCATTAAATGTTAAAAATGAGTGGTGTATGAATAATTTTCTCAAAGTAAGTGGCTTCATACTGTTACACATCCTTTACAGGAGGAAAACTCTGAAGAGGAAAACCCGAGCCAGGAGGTGTGGGAGCCACGTGCAGAGGGAACTGTGCTCAGGTCTTATTTTCCTTGACAGAAAGCCTCTGGATGTCTCTCTCCATGCTTGAATTACCTTCCTTTCTATCGTTAGCCCACCCCCCTTCCTCCTCATCCCAAACCAGTGAGATGAGGAAACGTCCCTCAGGGCACATCTGCATGGAGTTTCACATTCTCTCAAAATCACATACTGTCTGGTCCGAGATGAACAGACAAGCAATTCTTGCAGGAAAAAGGGGGTTTTGCTGCCTGAAGCCAAAAGAAGGAGGTGGTAGTCGAATATTTTAGGATCTCCCGTGGCTTTGTTGGCATCCCACACGGCTTTGTTACCGGTTCCAGTTGGGAGTTAACGGATATTTGAGGAGAATACTGGGCTGGGAGAGGGGAGGCTAAGGCTTGGCAGTGAGCTACATAGAAAATGTGTTTGATATTTTGTTGAATACTCAGGATGACTACATTTACAGGGGGGAAAAAAACACACATCTGCTTAACACTTTTACTGCTAATATTATCAAGAGAATCTGAGTTCATATGATTCTACAAGTATGCAAACAAGCATCTTTCAGGACTCGCTGCAGGTGTGTTCATCTGGACTGGAGTTAAAGATGCTGTCATACACCTGCTTTAGTAAGCTCTCTGTCCGGTGGACGAAGCAGGCGATACTGTAAGCATCGTCGTCTTTGGTTTTCCCACTGCATCTAGCAGATTTCAGCCTGAAGAATTGTGAAAGAAACTCCTGGAAATGCTGAGAGAGTAATTTTGATTAATGACAAACACACCATAGTTTGTGAGACCAAAAAGTTGGTCAGCAGCACAGGAGCACCACAGGGGACTGTACTCTTACTCTACTCTTTCTTTTCATTCAGTACATGTCTAACTTCCAGAACAAGCCAGTGTTCCATGATCTGCAGAAATATTATGAAGACCCTGCAGTCATCCGGTGTATCAGAGAGGTTGAGAATATAGAGCAGGTGAATTGCTTTGTGGCATGGTGTGGGAATAATCATCATATGCTGAATATGGACAAGACGAAGAAGATGACTGTGGATAGTAGGGCAAACAGGAATTATGTCAAACTCAATTTTGTCATGGGAAAAAACACCTATTTGTGGTCATACACCACTACATGTTTATCAAACATAAATGCATTTAAAACTTCAACAGGAGCTTAAGTCAGACTGTGGGCTTTGGTTAGGTGGGCCTCAGACTCAGCTTTTTGTTAACGTATAAGCAATTATCTTTGCTAAATTTGAATCAGAACACATTTACCTTTGTTACTCATTTTCTTTGAATCCATGACCTAATGGTTTTGTACAACAGAAAAATGCGTGAACAACAATCAGCTGGAAAGCAGAGCCGCTCCCAGGAAAGAAAACTCAAAAGCTAGATCTTTGCTTTGAATAATGAGCTGATAAAAGACGGGTAATTAATCACCAACGTGAAATGCAAGAAGCCAAAATCAGCACAATGGACAAGCACGTAGTTTAGTAAAATAAAAGTCAAGCAAGTGCCAACACAACACGAAACAAAAGGTTGGCAACATTCACACAGGTTCAACTACATAAAAAAAAGAAATAAAAATAATGAATGACCTAAAGAGCCTCTGCCTTCCAGCCCTTTCACCTGTGGAGTGAAGGCACCAGGGATGATCTGGGATCACCTTGCATCGCCTGCAGCTTCTCTGAACACCCAGCATCAACTGTAATGTAATGTAACGACTAACAGTGTGTGTGGCACAGGAGGGGGTGCATGTGTGTGTGTGTGTGCTTGGATAAAATTTGTGTGCATAACTCAATCTTCTCATTCAAAGTGCCGCTTTGATCTGAGGGCATTGGGGATAACGTCCAGCCTCCCTTTTTTCTGTCATTCAGAGGAATTTTCCCATTAAAAACTTGCTCACTGAGCTGCTCTTGTCCGTACTTTAATCTAGCCTTTAAAGTCTCTAATCGTTAGTATGGTACTCTTGTGCACAATGAGAGCAATAGAAACATAAAGCCTCTCTCAGCAAGCAAGCACAACACTCCAGGACAGAACCCACTTCGGCCATTGTTGGCTCCTGAATTATAGATTCATTTTTGCTGGACGTGTGGTCACATTCGTCCCTGGGAAAAGCCCTCGGTGTTCCCCTCTTTCATCCCCATCTCATTTCCAGAGTATCTAATGGTCATAATCGAAGCGGCCATGCTGGGTGAGTTTGAAGGAGCGGTCAAGGAGCCACTAATCCTCCCTGTGCCCCGTTTGTAGTGGTGGTCCACAACACAAGAGCTGATTTTTGTTGCCGAACACAGACGGAGAAGGGGGCTGGGGGGCTGTACACCCACACGTCTGCAGAGACACAAATACACATGTAGGAATTTTACAGATGAAATTAAAACTCCAACAAAAGGATATATTAACTTTTACTAATAACACTCTTTATTGAATCCGATTTTTTTTGTTGGATATTTCATCAGACAGAAGTTTCATATAAGGTCTCTGCAGAATAATTGTGTACTAATAATCATACACTGTATGATGCCGAAACCCCTTGAACATTTTCAACTGCTGTCATGTTTCGACATCAAAACAAGTCTGTTTTCCTAAGACACGGAGCGGTGTATAATTGTGGAGTGGAAAGAATGAGATACAGTGATTTCAAACTGTTTCATAGATGAAACTCTGAAAAGTGTTTGTGGTATTTCCCCACCAGGTTCGCAAACTCAGAGACTTTATTTCCCTCATTCTTTGCAAAACAGGTCAAATGCTTACGTGTGCTGTTGTCATCTCAGTCGCAGAGAATGAAAAACACAAGACAGTTTTTTTTTTTTTTCCAGAATTGTCCTGTATTTTGCTCCATTCTTTTTAACACCAACACTGCTCAGCTTCTCTGTCCCTGCTGAAGAAAAACTCCCTCATCGTGATACTACCACCTGCTTGTTTCATCGTATGGGTGACATGCTCAGAAAGGTTCATGTTTCTTTTTTTACCTACTCATCTGCAAATGCTAGATCTGTGAGGTATAAGACTAATATTTGTCCCGTTTATAAATATTCTCTCCTCAGATATGAAACTCTGCAGCTCCTCCTGAGTTACCACTGACCTCTTGGCTGCTTCTCCATTAATGCTCTGCTTATCAAGCCATTTATTTGTAGATTCGCAGTTACATACTGCACGCAAACTCCAGGGGTAAAAGTATTTAAAACCACTACTCCTTGCTTCTCTCCACTTCACAACTAAATTCTGCTTTTTGTTATTGCAAACAACAACTAACCATAAAACAACTGAATGAATGTGTGGTTGTCATGTGCCAAATGTGTACAACTACAATACGAAGGCTACTTGCATTAATGAAAAGAGTTACAATATTATGTTATGAATTCCAGTCTTTCAGCATTTAGCTGATTATCAGCCACATTGGTCAGTTGTGTGTGTGTGTGTGTGTGAGAGAGAGAGAGAGAGAGAGAGAGAGAGAGAGAGAGAGAGAGAGAGAGAGAGAGAGGACCCTCACTGCTGAAACCTCTTCAGACTGACAGCGGCAGGGTGTCTGCCTCCTAACTCCCACCTGCGGTGATCAAGTTCACCTTCTTCAAAAACACCTGGACAACCTGCCACTCACATCACAAAGGAAAGGAAAGGAAAAAAAGCAGCTCCTCTTCCTATAAATCTGCTCATGCTCAGCTCTCCCTCGTTTCCTCCTGTACTCCCATGCCTGCCCGTCCCGCGGGGGCTGCTGGTTTCTGGTCCAGCAGACTGGGACAAGGCCACCATTAACTGCACGGCTGTGCAGAGGGCACGTGGGACAAAAGGCCCAACACGCCGTCCCTGCCCTCAGACAAGGCCTGAAACAAATGTTACAGGTCTGGCACAGAATGGAATCATCCGGCCGGTGTCACTGAATACATTTACCTACCTCAGAGCTCTTTCAGCCCCGCGCTTTGTTTTAGCCCAGAAAGAAGGGTGGGCGTGAATGGAGGGGCGGGAGGAGGAGGAAGAGGGGGGAGCTCGGGGGATGTCAGCATTTGTCTGTGTGCATGCGAGGAGGGATGAAGTGGGGGGCATGAAGGCATGAAATAAACGAAAGAAGGTCCAGGTTTCCACAGTGATGGCTCGAGCCCTGAAAACACCAGAGTTTTGTGGAGAATTGAAGGAGGAGGAGGTGTGTGTGTGTGTGAGTGCGGGGGTGTGCGCGTGTGTGTTTGCCCTCCCCCACAAGGATGCCAGGAGGTCCTGTTGATTGTTGTGTTTTGTTTTGCTTTTGGCCTTCTTTTTCTCTCTTTTTGTCTCTCCTTCCCTTACCAGCTTCTCTTTAGGCTAATTGGAGACCTGGAGAGCAGAGCAAACTCAAGTCGAGACGTCTTCTAAGCTCCTCAACGGCAGCTTGGCCAAATAATTACCAGTCAGAGAGCAGCATTCTGTGGAAAGAGGTGGAAGTCAGAAAGTCAGATTGGAGGTCTGAGTGGCTCGCTGTTGTTCCTCTGAAAGTCTTTCACTTGAGTTTGGATTCCTCACAAGCAGAACAGGGTGAACTGGAGCACTCAAGCAGATTCCAGTCAGGAGCTTTACAATAAGGAGCTGCATTTAAGGCAGCATTCATTTCATAAATACAGTGAAGGACATGCAAGGTTCTCAAATTCAGTTTGTCCTGTGTGTGTTATTTTTCAGCAGCAAAAGGGAATAAGTACTGTTTGAAAGTAAAAATGTAGCACAAATTAGATACTAAATTTGCTTTTAAACCAAGCTGTGTGCGAACCTTATCTTGCTAATGTGATAGACTTACATGTTGTGGTTTATAATTATGAAGTGAAAGGAAAAGGATGCATGTTTTTATAATAAATCAGAATCTGAGAAGTGTGCTCTGGGCCATTTATCATATCGTTTATCATTTATCATTAAAAATTTCTTATAAGAATTTTGATTTATCATTGTCCAGATAAATTTCAATTAGTGATGTTAAAAACAAAACTGGAAGCATTATAATAAATGTTATTTTTACTATTTTCTCCACAGTTTGTTCCACAATTAATATTAGTAAATTTGATATCTGGTAGCAAATCAATCATTAGGTCCATCTTTCATAAATCTAGTCTTTATGGAAGAGTGGCAAAAAACGTCTGTCCCGTCCATAGAAAATGGTGGTGGCAGGGTCATGCTGCGGGGAGGTCTTTCATCAGCTGATGGATGGAGCTGAATCCAAGGCAGTGGAGTTTTATGTTTTACACCAATAAAAATATAATGAAGTTTGAGGTGAGAAAATGTGGAAAAGTTCGAGGGTCAAGGACTAAGGCGTCCTTACATGGGTTGTGCTTTATCCTGGTGCCACCGTCACACCCCAGATTGACATTTTTTTAAAAGAAACATTTTTGCATCAGCTTTGAAATTCCTCTATAATGTAAAACAATAACTTGCTAAGGAGCTTGGACTCTGCTTTGGGTCTCCTAAGTGTATTAAATGGAATGATTGTGAAAAATTGTATCTAAAGCATTTCCCAAAATGTTCCCACCTCCCTTTAGGAAAACCCTTTTCACTCCAAATCCCACCTCACCCCAAGAGAAAGTAATTAGTGTGTCATTTCTCCTATAATCCCTTCAGCTAATCTCCTCCAATCCACTGGGTTTGATTCAGTCATCTTTTCTCTCATATTCTAATCCATTTTGCCTTTGAGTTTTTGTGCGGGTCGCAGTGCGCGGCCCTCTTCACAAAGAGCAGTCACTGAGCTATGACATTAAAGGTATTGTTGAGCGGGGTTTGGCCCAGCAGCTCCCTTATATGGGCTCACTGTGCAAGGAAGCACGTGTTTTCATCCCTGTTGTCATGGGAATGGACACACACACTGACAGCAAATAATCAGCTCCTCCCCGAACTGATTTTAACGGACATAAATTCATTCCTTTGCGTAAAGCGGGCCTTCTCATCTCCAAGCGTGTAGCTGCTTTCAGCACCTGAACCCTAAAATATGAACCAGGAAACTTTTTGTCATACAAAGCAGATGGGAGGGGTGGGCGATGAAATATGCTTTTTGATGCTGCGGGGGCCTCAGAATGAGAAGAAAGGCTTGAGTATAACTCAGCCCGTGCCACCGGATCCGACTCCATACTATTTATCAGGCTTTCAAAGGAGTCACGGAGGCCAGATGAGAAACAGAGCTGACTGCATTACACGGTTAAACTTGACCTCCTCAAAGCACCGTCTGTGAGCACACATGCAGTCAGAGTGTGAATTATCTGTGAAGTGTGCATGCAAGCATGTGGTGCAGCATGCATTCACCAAACATCACTCAACAAGCGTGAATGTGAGGAAACAGTAGTGTTGTTTTCATGAGACGTTACAGCGTTTAAGAATTTTGCTCACATCAAATAATATTCGGATTCAAAATAATCTGATTTTATCACATGTAATACACATAAAGGAAAAAACAGGAAGGCACAGTAGAAACTATTTTGCAAAAACAACTGTTAAAATCTAAAAGGAGATTGTTTGACGTAAATGGGAAATTTTGTATAAGTTTTGGTTTGTAGCAAGAGAAATTCAGAAGGAAAATATTTCCAAGATGCATTTAAATATATTGATCCTGCTTTGTCTTTGCTTTAAAAAAATCATTGAGTAACATATCCATCCATCTGTCCGTCCAACCATCTTCTGAAGATGTTTTTGAATGATTTATTTTCCAGGATTCTGTAGTCTTCATGGACCACTAATTCTCAAACCCACCGTAAACACAATGAAGACAGTTTTATGTAGCATGAAAACAAAATCATGACTTTCAAGTCATTTGGACATAATGACCAGAAATATACTAAATTCATTTCAGTTCAGTTGTATATTAGCAATACACAACAAATTTTGAATATCAAGAAGTGTCCATCTGAGGCTTTTTAAAGTCTTTTTTAAGAGGTCAACCATAGCGGCGGCGGTAGTATCATGCTGCGGGGTTTTATCTCTACTATTAGTTATGTTGCATTTAATTAATTGGATTAAATTAAAAGTAATATGTAACTATTTCAAGATTGTTTGGAAATCTAGGTTTTTATTAATTACAAAGTTAACCTGCTTGTAAGCTAAACTCTGTCTCAAATATATAATAGAGGAGAATAAATAGACACCCCAAGCCTAAAAAACACCAAAATGAATGTTTATTAATAGGTTTAAGGGTTGTTGCTTAGTAATTCAATAAATAAATGGAAGATTATTACTTATTGCAATTATTTAGGCTTCAAACGACAAAAATACAGTCTTTCACATTAAATTTAACATCAATTAAACGCTGCTGTATTAAGAAATGTATTTCTTTTCATTAGATTTGACTGATTTTAACTGAACTAAAATAATTTGTTTGTCTCTGCTGTTGCTGTCACTTCACTTTCCTGCCTTCCATCTCTCCCTCTCACAGAGTCAAACTGTTTCAGGAGCAAAAAAAAGATATGTTTACCACGCATCCACTGTGGCCGTGTGTCAAATAGAGGCTCTATAGATGCATGAGACACCTCCTTCAGACCTCTGTGCCGGCTAATTGAGTGTGTCTATGAAGCATTCATTCACTGTCAGAGAGGAGAGCCAAGTCTCCCCCTCGTCAATCTTTCCCAAAAAGTCAACACTGGGCCAGACGTGCTCACACATGCACTGAAAGCACACCCTACAATGCAGCGCCGAGGGGTCTGGGACATCCCGCAGACAGCATCCTGTTCCCACTGAATGGCTCTTGTGTCACAAAGGACAATTTGGCTTCTCCCTGACGCAGCTACCTGCGTGGGATCTGAGTGGCTCTCCGGCTGACTTCCAACCTCAGGTTTTTGTATTTTGTACCCTTCTTTCCTCACTGGCCTTCTTTTTTACGCTCTTGTTTTTCTCTTCATCTCAAGTGGTCTGCAGAGGGGTGTCCTGGGAACCTGGCTGGATGCCCCGCTGACAGCCCTACGAACCCAGACACCCTGCCCGTAAGGATGGACGGCTGAATTCACCTCCGTAAGGCCACTGCCTGACAAGCAGACAGCTACATGCCTTAAATATACACAATAACGAATAAAAAGCAGGACCATTAACATGCATAGTGACAAACAAACATGCAAACTCCTACCAATGGCAATACCAGAGTTTTAATAAGAAGTTTTCCAGATTCAGTCCGAGAGGGATGGGAAGAGAACAATCTAAGTGTCCCAAAGAAAACAGAGTCAGACACAAACATAACTTGTCTTTGTTTTCCTCTGTGGGACTGAAGAATGATTTCAAAAGCTCCTGTTTTGCTGGTTTATTTGATGTGGAAAATATCAAATATCGTAGTTTTAAGCTTAAAGAAGGATTCATGATATTTAGACTCACAAGCTTCAGTTTTTGGAGGTTGTTTTTCTTCAGCAGTACATTCAGCCTCATCCATAGCTGTACAGAAATTATTTTCACATTGGATACTGGTCATTCTCACCCCTTTAATCCCACATCGTAACAGTTTCCATCATTTCCCATTTGGAGTTCTACACAAGCGAGCATAAAACGTTTCATGGAAGATTGTAGCTGTTCGTGGAAAGGTGAATTTAATTTCATTAGTTGTACGAAGGCCTAATTGATGGCAGTTTGGTGCAAAAAGATGTTCCTAAAAAATAACCTGATTGACAACATGAAATAGACTTGCAGATCTCAAAAAGCAACACATCATGCCCTCAGTTAAGCAACAACAGATACAAAACAAAGTCATAAATATCCTTTTGTGCTGAGCGGATTAAAAAGCCATGTCTATGGTCAGCACTGACGATTCAACAATAAGAAAGAAAATAGGCAAAAAGATATCGGAGATGAGAAAGAATAAAATCAATTTTAACCTACAAAAACATTTTTATGATCCTGAAGACTTATTGTAAAACATTCTTTAGACTATTATAATCAGCATAACACAAATATAGCTTTTCATTTAAGCAACATCAGACCAACATACTGATTGTACTGTGACGGTCTGGGACTGTTCTGCTGCTTCAGATGCTTTGCTGTAATTGACGGCACAATGAATTATGTTCTCTGCCAGAAAATCATGAAGAAGAATGTCCAACCATCAGCTTGATTTCAACAAATCCATATAAGAGTGACTTTAAAAATCTAAGTAAAAGCTCTGAAGGAGCCACAGCATTTTGTTCAGATTTAAATCTGAACGAGATGCTGTGAGATGACCTTAAACAAGTTCTTCATTCTATAGGGAAACCTTCTGAGAGTGTCTTCTTCTGAAATCTGAGATTCAGATTTATCAAGCTCGTCCATTAGATTATTTATCTCAGTTGTTTTTGTGACACTTAATTTATTTTTACTCTTTCTGAATCAGGAATCTGACGTGTTGTGGGTCCAGAGATGTTATTCTGTTGGCTTTAAAAAGCAGTGAGGCGACTGCTGCTTTCCTATTATCTCAAATAAGTCTGCAGGATCTCCAGATCTCTAACGTCAAAAAGGTGTTTCTCCTTCCACAAACTGTCACTCACTAAACACCAAGCTATGAGTGGGTGTGTGTGTGTGTGTGTGTGTGTGTAAACCTCAGCGGGTCAGCTGTTTCATCATAGTCACTCAGAAACCGTGCCATATTCTAAGTCACATAAATCCCTTTTCTCCTCATTCTGATGGAGCAACTCAGCAACTCATCTTTGCCAAGCTGCTGCAAAGTGATTGGCTGATTTGCTACATGTGTTAACAAGAAATTGAACAGGTGTTTCTAATAAAGTCCCAGTTTACAACAGAAGTCATCTCATACCTGTTTTTTATTCCATCCATCCAAGACAGAATTAGTAATGGATGATTGTATTACTCTATATTAGCACAGTTATATAGGCCTGCTAACACACAGCAGCTGTTTATCTGAGACCGTTGGGACTACCTGCTCACATTTGTTCCACTGTCTGCGTGTTTTACTGGGTCTGTATCTGTAAGCGGAGGAGAACGTGGCAGCAGTCCCTCCCGAGGCTCCTCGCTCATTACCCAGAGGTCACAGCCCACGCCTGACCACTTCCTGCCTGACCTCCCAGAGGACAGCAGAGCATGCTGGGCTGTGGATCACACGTGCTGATCACAAACAATCCTACTTCCTGCACCGGATCAGCACAGAGGAGCAGAGACAAACAGAGCGGGAGAGAGGGTCCTGGCTTCTTTCAGCCACTTGCTGTTTTCACTTCCTCCACTCTCACTCTCTCTCAGCATCTCGCTCTCTTTCATTAGCCATTTGACTATTCACCCCGGCCCAGCTCAGCCCGGCCCCGGCACTGGGAACAAAATACTCACTCCCCATCTCGTTCCAAACTTCCTCCCACACTCCTCCGTTTAAAGGCATGAGTCACATCGGCCTGGATCACGCATGAAAGGGGAGATTTGTTCATCGGGGACGTCCTCAACCTACTGAAGAAAATTTGTGAACTGTTTTAGTTGGCATCGTTTGATGTTAGCTCTGGAGCAGGATGCAGCCTGGCGACGGATCACTCGTTACAAGCCAAAGCTGAGATCTAGGTTTAATGTTGAAGATGCTGGGATAGTTCAGGAAAAACTATGATAAGGGCTAGAACACAATAAAAACAACGGTACTAAAATTTAAAGAGCTGAATTCAGACAGAGTATGTACACCTCGTCATAGACACTCCAACTAACAAATTGGAAAACAAAGCGTTGAGTTTTTCAATGGTGCCACCTGATTTTGCGTCAACATCTGCTAATCCTAAAAAGAATCAGAGTGGCTTCAGTATGTGTGCACACTCAGTGTTGTAAACATTTAAAATATGTATTCAGCACCCTTTACTCTAATGCTCCAGTAAAAACCAATTTGAATTGCAGACAAAAGAAATTAAATTAGTTCACTGAGTGCACCTATGTGTGATTTGACCTCAATAAAGCCTTTCAGTGAATACTGAGGTTTGTTGGAGAACAGTATCGAGCAAACAGATTCACAAAATCCAAGAAACACAGCAGACAGGTGAGGGATAAAGCTGTGGAGAAAGAAAGCAGGATTAGATTATGAAACAATACTTTTAGTTTACCAAAGGCCACTTAAGGTACACAACCATCAAAAAAAACCTCAACCAGATTTTGACAAATCTTTTCTTTCCTCACTCATATCAGTATAAGATTTTAAATCTAGACAACTGATGCATTTACCTCAAAATAATAGCAGCGTACTGCAGATTCATAAAGAAGAAATAAATGTGCTGAATAACCTTTCAGAACATCCTATTAATGACAGATGGGCTTTGTGAAAACTAGTGTGAACCCCAAGAAAGAGACCTTAGAAAAACATTATTGTTAATGTGCCATCTGTGGCTTGCATACCACCATCCTGCAAATTAGGCTGCATCGGCAGGGGTGCGGCTAAACCCTAGCTTTAACTCTACTTTGGCCCCTGTGACTTGACCACAAACCCTTTGTCATTGGCTACTGGCTGCTACAATGAGCCGCCAGGAGACTGACCCCCTGACTCACCGCAGGGAGTCCAGCCAGCCCTGAGCAGGGTCAGACCAGTAGAGGCTGGGTGCCAGAGGGCACAGCACTGGTGTGGAGGTCACCCCAGGGTTGTTGACTCTGGTACCTGACCCTGGCTCGCAGCATCCCTTGCAGGTCAGGCCTGGCGCTCGGAGAGCTGAGGTCGCCTGCAGAGACCAGGGGATGAGTAACCATTCAGCGCAGCTGATCGAGACGCAGTGTCCTGTTCTGAGCTGACCACCTGGGACCGAACAGGTCAAACCAACAAGACTCCTGCTGGTGGCCACAGAACAGAGAGTGAATGGAGCCATGCTCATTAGGGAAGGTATTCTGCACCAGAGATATGTGTGAAAAGTCCCAATTAGTTGGAATTAGGTTACATGTGGCAATGATTGACTAACTTAAATATGGATCAGACATTCAAATAGAGAACAGTCCCATTCCAAAAGATCTACAACTTAGTGGCACAGGGAAGCTACACTACAGAGCCTCCAACTACAATATACATGAAAGCTTTAAAACATGTAAATTGTTGTAACTTGACAAAGAGAAATTCTCCACAACACACAGTATCCATATCTTTTAAACGTTTTTTATACATTTTTGACATCACAATCATAAACTTTAATGCATTTTATTGGGAGTTTAATTGATAGATCAACAAAAACCAGCTTAAGTTCATACTGACTTGACAAAGACCAGCTGTCAACATTAAGATATAAAAAAATACCACAGATATTAAATAGGATTTATGCCTAAAGAAATTTAGGGCTGAGCTTATCTGACAGAGCATATATATCATGTCCACAGCATGACTTGTCACAATAAATCTATCAATCAAGTTGATCTGTATAGCACATTTCAAAAGGAACTCCAAACAACTTTAAGTAACACCAAACAGGACTTTTTTAGGCTCATCAATTTCTATAAAGGACAGATATGTGATGTGAATTATTGCTATCCGCCCCATCCTCCGCCTGAGCTATAGATCTCTGCAGCTCCTCCAGAGTTACCACATGCTTCTTGGCCTGATTGATGCTGATTAATGATCAACTTCCTGATCTGTCAGTTTAGGTGGAAGGCCATATTTATCAGATACTTAAAGATTGGAATATTGTTAAATAACCTAACTTTGCGTTAAAGTTGTCCAAAGTGCAATAGATTGTATTTGAGGGTATCAGAGTTTGGGGATTTAAAAAACACTATCCTTCTTCCTTTTACTTTACAATAACGCAGTACTTTGGGTTGATCTGTCATCGATTAAGTTTGAGTTTGTTGTTGTATTGAGGGAAAATCTGAAACATGTTAATATGAATACTTTTGAACCTTGGAGTTATTATTTTTGTAGTATTTCATTGTGATTTCCTTTAGAAACACTTCAGTCTGGATTGTGGTTGGCGGATTGACCTCGGCCTTTGCAGTTATTTTATCAGTGAGCCTAAAAATACCCAGACTAACATAAATGGCTCCACCTAGTCAAGCTCTGCATCTCAGGAGGGATGAAAAAGAGTGCAGGGGTCATGAGGTCAACTGATAACACTCAAGGACAGGCTGTGTCTTGTTCCTGAAGACACCTTCACGTCTGTCTAACCCTCATCCATCCATCCATCCACCCACCTACACATCCATCTCTTTCTGTCGACACTTTGTGACTGGGCTCGGGCTGGGAGAGGAAGCCCCTGTCAAGATAGAGTTTTTATCATGACCAGGGCGAACCTCCCCTCCAACTCATCTCTGTTCTCCTTCATCCATCAGGCAGCCGGCCACCTGGACGACTGCTGACCCTCACCCCGAGCTGATTGGACAGCCAGTCAGAGGGGAAGAGATAAGGTAGATAATAAGCCAGAATGCATTCTTCTTTCTTGGCTTACTTTCTTAATTTTAGAGCAAAAGTTAGGGACTTGCACTTTTTTTCAGGCAGTTTAAATTATTTTAGCCTGCTTCTAGATGCCCTGAACGGTACTTTCTTGACCCATTGAGATCTCCTCGCAGATGTTCATGTTCCTTTCGTGCTCTTCACCTCCTCCTCCCTTTCTGTTTATTGTGCTTCTATAAGCACCCTGTAAGACCGAATTATGGATCAATGGAGGAACATTCATCTTTATCACGCCTTAGTCCCCAGCTCATGCTAAAATAAGTGGCCAATTAACTTGGAGGCGACCATGCACACTTGTCCCCATCTGACTGTAGATTAATGACCAGCCAACGCTTTCCCTCTCCAGTCCCATTTATCAGAACCAGCAACCAGGTCGGCCGATGATTTAACATCCGGACTGCCAGAGCCCCCTGGGGCCAAGGTGCCAGCATTACCACAGGCTTCGATTGGATTTAATTGCTCTCTTTTCCTCCTTGTGTAGGGAAAAGAGACAATTTTCATTGGCAGGGCCCATTAGCCTTTGAGGGGACCAGACCGGAGGAGTGTGGGATGTCGCGTTTCCTGAGAGGGTTTGCTTGAAGAGAGCTTATCAGTCCTGGAGTACTTCATTAAAATGCGCTCATTTAGGGTAACTGGACCTTCCACAGACTCTCTTCATGTCACTGTCTCAGCTCAAGAGTTGACCTCCTACCCAGAGTTGGTGCTGTAGGAAGAGGTTGGTTGATGAGATGGCTGCTTTTCAGACTTTATTAGAAGCAGTCTCACTTGTACAGTTATTTCTCCACCATATATAACATGCAAAAGGGAACGTTAGCTGCTGATATTAGGCTTTCAAGTCATGCAGGTTTTTAGGATTTCCTTCTTCTCTGGAATGTTGTCAAAATTAGAAATGTCCTGTCTGGGAGTGATGCCGAAGAAGAAGTCCATGCCTTTGTTGCATGTTTTTGCCAAGCAGGCAAGGGGTGCACTCAAAGCAAAACAAAGCCAAACCTACTTTGAAATTGTTTATAATAAAGCATATTCATGTTTTAAAATGTCCCAGTTAAAGTCGGCAACTGAATCCAATTAAAAATCTGCTGCAAGACTCATATTGACATTCAAAGATTCCCTCCATTTAATGAGTAAGTTTGAGAAATTTTTCAAAGAATGAGGAAAAATGTCCGTCTGTCTATATTCAGAGCAAGTAGAGACTGCCAGCTGTAATTCCAACAAAAGGTTTTTCTATGAAGTTATGATGCAGGGGTGTCTAACACTAATGCACTTCACACTTTTCTGATTTTTATTAGAACTGTCTGCCAATCACTTTGTCACCACAAAAATTTATTTTTCAACTGAAAAAATAAACTATGACTGAACTCATTACTAATCTTATAGAAGACATTAACTCAGGTTAGATTACTTTAGAAGTATTGTTAAAATCAGCAGGATGAAGAACAAGTACAGCATCTTGAAGGTTGAATACCACATCTGGCATTTATATGTTTCATAGTTTCAGCCATAATCGGCGCTTTAGACTGGACTCGTGTGCACTTATCCATATCTAGATGTTCGCCATGCAGAGCTGACCACAGCACAGGAGGGTATTGATAGGGTTTGAAAGGCGACGGAGCGCTGCAGCCAGTCTGACCCTGTGCTGCCCTGGCCTTTCAGACCCAGCAGCCCTTTCAGAGGCAGCCGGACAATGCCGACCGGCCTCTGAGCCGATTAGGAACTGGACCTGCCGCAGCGGCCCGGAGCAGTGCTCCGACACCACCCACATCCAGCGAAGAGAGGGAGGGGGTGATCGGCATCAAGGTCAGCAGCTAGATTGACCTCTGATCTCCCGCCATGTTTGGACACGTCCATGCACAAAGGCGCGGCCCGGACAGGCTCATTAGAATACGTGGCGATGAAAGAGGGCAAGAGGGCTGCGGACTGTTGCAAGCAGTTGTTAGTTAGTGTGTATGTGCGTGGTTGGCATGGCGACCTGGTCAGTGGCTGTCGGACCACCGGACCTTCCCTCGATCCCCACTTCCATCACCCTCCCCAGATGTGCAGCTCTGGTCTCTTTGTTGGGGGCCAGGAGGGAGGAATTACACCAGGGATGATCCGGTATTACTGGGCCCGCCTGCCTTTCAGCTCCAGTTTAGTTTTGTTGGCTGGGCCTGTTTTCATCCTCCTCCCAGTGCTGCCGCCACTGAACCGACCCCTTTGATGTCCTTATAGGCTGACCACCAGATTGCAACATTTCACATTTTTAGATATATATTTTTTTAATCAGTGGGAAAGCGTAAGAACTGGTCAAAAGGTCAAACACAATGCAACTGATGAGAAGATAATGTAAAAAATTATTTTCCATAGAATTAAAAATAAAAGGATACTCAAGAAAATCCAAATGCTGTGAAATACTGAAACCATATTCAGTACTTTCATTCTCCACTGCAAACGTATGCCCCCTTGCACCAATGCTTACTGAATGTAAGATTTGTAAGTAAGAATTGTGTTTGTTGGTGTGCTCTGTTGTATTTTTCTCTTCATGCCGTAAGAAGATAAGTTATGACAGTCTGCTGCTGGTTCTTCACATCTTTACATCTGAAGCTCTTAGTTCAGGAGAAGTGTCATCCATGGAGGGGAATATGTCCCATTGATGTAGACCTCATGCTAATGCTGCACATTATACATGCACTGGAGGGATTTTGAACATGATAAAATATATTATGACCTCTGTGACCCACAGTTTTAAAAGCATGCTAAGATTTAGCTAAGGTGTGGTAACACCTTCAGCTTAAGAGATATTGTGCTGTATGTGTTCAACTAAAAAAATACATAAATAAGTAATATATATTCTTTGCACATAAATAATCATTGCTTTGATCTCCCCAGATTTTGTTGGATTTTTTTTTAAGAATATGAAGTGAGGTGATCAGCTAAGATTGGTATTTTTTTAAATATATTTTACACTTGGCAGATCAGCATATTTATGTGGGTGAGGTTAGGAGTAAAACATGAACCTTAAGCGTTTTTAAAAGTCGCTTTCATTTGTCCGACTCAATGGGACATGTTTCACCCAGAGGTCCAAACCAAGCCCTCTGAATCTTTGCAGCTGTTTTGTCCATTTGAACTGTATTAACCTGCGACCCATCACTAACCCCTCACCTTCCAGCTGCAGTGTGAGAGCTTGGGTGTAGGTGGGTGTGGGTGTGGGGGTGTGTGGGTGTGTGTGTGTGTGTGTGTGTATGGATATGCCTTGTCTGTGACCAGTGGTGCATTTTTACTGTTCAATTTACTTTACGCAACCAGAGGGGAATGTGTGTATGTTTTTTTCATGTGTGTATATGTGTGTCGCTGCAGAGCAATAATAGCAGAAGGTCTCGCTCTGACGGCCCTCTGTGTGTACTCATTCAGCACAGGGGTTGTGTGTCAGGGGTCAAAGGGTCTGTGGGGGTGGAGCATCTGATGGTCAGTGGTGAGTTGAGGCTGGGGAAGGGGGAGAGGTGTGGCCTACATGCCTGAAGGTAGATAGACTATCTTAATTGGCCTTTGGAGACTTCAGAGAGTGTGTGGACGTGTGGACGCAGATAAAGCTGCTGCATCTCTGTGGAAGTCAGATTAGAAAAGAGGATAATGATGATTAGTGCTTGGGAGAATCAGTGGCAAAGTACAACAGATGTCAATGTGAGGCTCTTAACAAATTAAATAATTTCTTTGATACATATCAGTGCAATAAAAATATTTTTTGTTGCAGATATCGTTTTGTATATTGGTTTTTAAATGTTTAATCCACCAGTAGATGAGAAGGAACTGAAACAAGTGCATAAGGAAGGCTTCTGATTTCATATTGTTTAAATTAACACCTCAAAAGGAATGGATTGTGTTTAGCCCCCTTTAATTTAGCACACATGAAGATATTAAATTAACAAAAAGTAGGAATGGTTCAGAAGTTTGTTAAATATGAAGACCAAGCAACAAAGCAAAGAAAGCAGAGAGAAAGTTGTGAAGAAGTTTCTCTCTGCTTTAGTTTATATTCAAAGCTTTAAATATCACATATAGTCCTGTTTAATCCAACATACAAAACTCTATGAAGTTTAGTGTAACTGTAAACTGACAGGAGGGCATGAATCAGAAAAGCAGCTAGAGATCCATCTACAGATGGAATAATCGACAGCTGTTAGTTGTGCACGTCACAAAACTGGCCTCTACTGAAGATGTTCGAGAAGAAAGCAACGCTCAAAAGAAAGCCATACAAAAGTCCCATTTAAAGTTTTCCTACAACCCACAAATTTTACACAGTAAATATGTGAAAGAAGCTGATTTGGACAGACCAAACGTCTTTGACCTTCATGCAAACTGGAGAAAACTGAAAGTCCACATCCTAGCCAACACACCATCCATACTGTAGAAATGCGGTCTTGGTGATATTATGATGAGGAAATGCTGGAAAGATAAGCTTAAAAAATAAAACTGATCACACAAACAGATAATGAGATTTTGGCATTACAGTCTTAGGTTAGCATGCTGATCTATATGTCTGTGTTTGATATACTGAACTATGATGAAAGCTTAAAGTTGCTGATTTCACTTCAGTTTAATAAAAGACTAAATATGCATAATTGTTCTTCACTCTACAGCTTCTGTTCTCTGAGAGCAATTGGCCCTTTAATTTGTGCCATTCCTCCATGTTTGCCCAGGGACAGTCAGTCTTGTGCCTTGCAAGCACATTATCCACCTATTAAAGTCCTTTATTTACCCTCCTTCTCTTGAAAGGACAGGCCGTGTCTAGCTGATGAAAGGCGGCCGAGTTTCTGCTCCTCTCAAAGCCGGAGAGACGACTACAGTCAGTGAATGTTGGCAGAGTAAACATTCCTGATCCCACACTTCCACACACGCAAACACACATTCCAGGAGAGGGAAAATACGTACACACAACTCAACACACATAATGAAAACTCAGGAAACAAAATAATTCTGTCTCAGTTTTCTTGACAAGGCTTAAACATCATCAGGGCACCATACAAACACGGCGTATGTATGTAACTGTCCTTTAAAACATTTGATTCATTCACATCAGGAGAAACTAGAAGCATGAAAACTGTAGAAATACTCAGTTCCACTCACAAAAACTGACCAAGGCATACCTTGATTATAAAATAAAGTTAGCAGCTTTTTTTGGAAAAAGAAAAACCGTGAAATCAGCAAGTGGGGGATGTAGTAACATGGGGGGGAGGTTAGTTTGTGTCAGCTATGATTGGTGTCTTCCACAAACTCCTCCCACACATGAATAAGTTAAGGCTAAAGATATATATGCTTTTTACAGGAATTGTGTTTTACAAAATATTAAATACAATAACTGAATGGATACTTGAGATAGCTGCAACAAAACATAAAACGCAAGCTTTAAAATTAATTTCAATTCAAATTGATGCAGTGCGAGCTTTAACTCCCTGACATGAACATCATCAGGGACCTGCCCCAGCCTGCTGATGCACAGTGGCGGTAGAGCTGCTCTCCTGCAGCAGCCAAACACTCAGTGGGCAGCAAAGAAGACTTGACTGACTGGTTCAATATTTGTCGGTCCAGAGAGTAGGCGTGTGGAGGCTGCAGGAGGTCAGAAGGTTGGTGGGTAGAAACTGTGGCCTTTTGGCTCAGACGCGACTGACCAGCAGGTGAACAAACACTGAGACTGCAGCAGCGGCCACATGACTTTAAGCGGGAGCTCATCAGGAAAGTTCAATTTTAGACTCACTGTGTCACATTAGGAGTATACAGTACTTTACAAAAGTATTCATACCCCTTTCACTTTTTCACATTTTGTCGCTTGACAGCTACAAACCGCAGCATATTTTAATAGGTTTTTAAGTGGAAGGAAAAAACATGTTCCTTGTTTTCAAATAGAAACTGACAAGTGTGATGTACATATTTATTCAGCCACCCCAGTCAATGACTTCTACAACTGGAAATTAGCTGCAAATTTGTCTGCACAAAAACTGCTGATGTGCAAAAAGTTGCATGTCATGTTCAAATGTTCATTTGACAAAGGGCGTCTTATTTTCTTTGTGGCAATTTGGATGAAAAAAAAATGAAGTTTGTGGTTATAGTGAGATGAAGTTTGGAATATTTTGCAGGACACTGAACACACTGAAATCCAAAAGAAGGAATAAAAAGTGTTTCATGAAAATCAGGACTAGATGCTTGATGAAATGTCTCTCTGTGCTGTCAAACATTGAGTTCAACATCTTCTTAACTCCTCTCAAATCTGATTTCCAGCTCATTCTTTCAAAGGTCATGTGAAAAAACAGCCTTAAGAGCATTTTGTGTGTGTCAAACAGAAGTGTGAGAATTCCTGAAAGCAGTGACCATGTAACGTGGCAATTCTCTTGTCTTAATCTGGTTTGACGCCAGGCAGGTTGAAGTCCAAATGCTCTGGGAAAACACACCGAGCCATTCATGGAGCATAAGCCTGTTTTACTCTGCAACACATGTAAAACAGGCATGCTTGCATATGCTGATCTAATTAAAAACATAAGCTGAGAGAAAATAAGATCAGGACTTCCTGAAAAGAAACAAAAGCTTTATCACTTTCCCAAATGTGTTGTCATTTCTGCTCTTCTTTTCACCAATAACAGAGCCTCGCCTGGAACAATCACACTCGGCCTTGCTGCGTGTTTACTTTAGGTTTAGTGCCTGCTAAGATACTATTGATGGCCAGTCAAGTAATGTCGCCCGACTGTTTTTCGTCTGGCCTCAGTGTGGCACTTAGGCGATGAAAGCTGGGTCCTCAGAGTCCCACCAATCCGGCAACAAGTGCAGCCCCCTCTCCACGCTTCGCCATGAGAGGAGGCAGCTCAGCCTGACTGACGTGAGTGGTGTGGATGGATACAATTTCAGCCCGGCAACACAGCCAGGATCTGGCAACCCTCCTCTCTGTTTACCTAAAGGCTGAAGTTAGCTGAGCCCAGACCTCACCTGCTGGCCTCACTGGTTGCCATGAGAGACCACATAATCTCTCTGAGTCCACGCAGGATCAGAGCCGCTTCTGGTGCAAAAAGCTCCACATCCCTCCCTCCACTTGATTCACAGTTTGTGAGACGACTGATGGTTATTGTTTTATTTTTTTCATGCTGGTTTTGCATATATTTAGAAAACGTTTGTTTAGAAAAAAACACTAAATCTAAATACATTAGATTTTATTTAATGTCTGTAACTCCCCAATTTCAGACTTCTTGCCTGTTTAGGCAACAATTTAACTTATAGATGTCAGCTCACACCAGTAATCATACTACAGTTGTTTTTCCCAACAGGCAAAAACGTAAATATATTAACAAATCAAAGAGGTTTATGATTAAATCTAAACTCATATTTCATTTTTTAGTGTTTTTATTGCTTTGAAAGTTATCAATAGTTTGAAGATGAATCACGTCACATTATTAATTAAATTATTGCTATTCAGTCAGAGTAGCTCAGCTTAGAAAGTATGTCATAGCTTTCTTTCGACTCCAACATAAAGGCCAGATTTATAAATTGCACCAGGTTCAAACACATAAGCTACAGATTTCTGCAGCTCCCCCAAAGTAGCCATGCACTTACTGCCAACTTCTCTGATTCATGCCTCTCTTGCCCAACCGGTCAGTCCAGAAGAGCGTCCATGTCTTAGTAGGTTTGCAGTGGTGCCAAACTTTATGTAACAGGAATGCTTTGCAGGATATGAATCATAAACCTTATGTAGCTTTGTGACCCTCCCCAAAAAAATGTATATGTGTGTATAACAAAACAAAAAAGTTTGGAGGTAGCAACGTTTAACATTTCATTCTCAAAGTCCCACAAGAAACAAAAAAAAATAATTGTTTTCACAATTTTGCACTCTAAAACATGCACTCCAACATTCCTTTGTGTTTTTTCTAGAGGAGTCGATGCAGCATTTCCACAGACTCAAGTATTCACTAAATCAAAACTTTACGACATACTGCTGAATTTTCTTTAAAAGAAGAAGTTCCTGAAAAAAATGGAATCAAATTGATGATAATTGAACAGTGGTTAAAAAATATTTTAACCACTGTTTTAATATATAGTTTTTCCTCTCCTGTTGCTAGTCCAGCTGTGATGCGGAGTAGGAGCGAGGTAGAAAAACACAGCTCATCCTTCAGGGATTTACCCTCGGCGGTCTGTTTGGCTCCACAATGCCCTGATTCACAGACGACGTCCTGAGACACAGCGATGTGGGACGATGAGGTCACTTTATGGATGGATGTCAGCCGTGAATGGTGAGAACGAGCCACACACAACACACTCATGGAGATACAGGACCACCGCAGGATTCACACGCTTTGCCCTCCTTCAGATCCTAAACTTTAGCCGCTGCGATAATTTATAGCTCTCACGGAGTAAGAGCAGGGCTCCACATGAATGTGTGTGTGCGGGACAGGGAAGGTCACTGACCTCAGTCACTCGGCTAAAATCCCCACGGGCCCAGTTCAGCATTGGAATGGACCCCACAGCGCAATGGGAAGATGGCTCCAACATAATGAGCACAAAGGCCAATTGTGAAGCTATTCTCTGCGGGGCAGAAAGCAGCGGGCCCCGGGGACAGTGCAACGTTTTGTCGGCTGAAACGGAGAAGGAAGCCTGTTGCCTTAACAAGTCTCTGATAACATTCAGCAGAAGTGATTCAACAGCAGCACTTTGTCTCCTGGGACACAAAGTGTTAGATTTACATCCACTGTATTTATCTGCACTTGGAGACAAAAGTGCTGATAAGTGACTCTGAAGGGCCAAATTAGTCTTTTACAGTTTATTTTGCACCAGCTTCAGTTACTATCTGTAGTAATTGTTACATGCTGCCAGATTTTTATTTTGTCTTTGGTAGAAATCTGAAATGGAATTATACAACTTATGCACACACATCAAAAAATGTAATTAACTTAGAAAATATCCCTTATTTAAAAATAAAGCCATCCCAAATCACACAAGTAACATAGACCTTTCTACTTATGCTTAGTTACATTTGCAAGTATTTGGAAAAAAATTAAGAGGCAACTTAAAATGATCGGTTTCTCCAATTTTACTTTTTCATATGTATATGTTTGAATAAAATTAACATTGTTACTTTATTCTATGAACTACTGACAACATGCCTCCGAAATTCTAAGCAAAAAATTTGTATTTACTTACAGAAAATGAGAAATGGTCAAAATAACGAATAAAGATGGAGTGTGCTTTCAGACGTCAATGCAAGGAAAACAAGTTAATGTTTATTTAGAACAATGATACTAATATTTTAACTCAAGAAGAGTTTGGAAATCAATATTTGGTTAAATAACCAAGAGATTTTCAATGGGGTTCAGTGCAGTGGTCACTTAATTTTTTCCAGAACTGTATATATTGATTGATTGCTATATATCAGAGCAATTAAAAGAGAAATCCAAAGTCCATCAAACAATATAAGTTAGCTTTTTTGCCCTAAAAACCAAGCGTCAAAATTATATTTTCAATGATGTCCACTGAAATGATGTGGGTAATGTTTTCAACATGTATCAAAACAAGCTCCTCTCTCCTTTTTGTATTTGCTTGATGTCTTACATTTCTTGGGAAAATCACTGCCTTCTGTTATTAATGACAAATAATGTAAATGTCCTGACCAACCTTTGACCACTTGAGGATGTTTTTGGTGCTTGACAAGATCTGATCTGAGGGTGACCACCACATTCATTTATCTGGCCGCCTCAGTTTCTGCCTCTGCTGTGATGTCAACCATCAGGATGTTAACAGAGGAGAACAACAAAGCTGGTGACACAGACAAGGAGGCAAACAAATGCTAACACCGCCTCTTTTGCCATAAAATGTCCATTCCTGCGACTTATTGCCTCTTTTCCAAGACTTATTCAAAGTTTTTGTCTTCTACCGACCCGCCACTCCCCCATGCCAAAAGATTCTCGGCCCGTATGATTAGGTGGAGGGGATGAAATAAAATGAAACAACAAAATAAGGCCTTTCTTTTTCTTCCGAAAGACTAGAAATGGTGCTTTGTGTGCGTCCGCTGTTGTGGCACATTTGACAGGTCTAGCTCGGCTGCTTTTGTGCAGCCAGAATAAAGGCGATTGACAGAAAACACAAACTGAGCCACTGTGCTGTTGTGAGCTGGCTATTAGTCAACGTGATGGCCTTTGCAGATGCTAATGGCTTATGGTGCATCCAGGTCCAGCCTCCTCCACACAGAGCGTGGCTATCTGATGGCACAAAGACCCTTTGCTGGAGGTTGACTTCTCCCCCTGCTCTTTTCATTGCTGCTACAAAAGTCATTAGGCTAAAAAAAAAAAGTCATTTCTGAGAATCAGGGGGATATAATAGAAGCGCACAATGAAACAATTTCATAAGAAGCAGCTATGCTCATGGTTAAGGCCCCAGGTGATGAAGATGAGGCTTGTGAAACCCCTCTGAGTAATGTGGAGCTGTGGTAACAGCCAGGTTCTTGTGAAAGCAGAGATGATGCCCGGGAGTGTCGGACCTCTGGACTCCCGACTTATTAATCAGCCAGACCCTCAGCTGCGTGCCTCAGGCTGCAGCGTGCCCTCAGCCTGCTCTGGGACCAGATAACACCTTGAAGACTTACATACTGGGAGGGTTTTACCCAGACCTGGAGCAGAGGCCTCAGTTCATCAGGACACAGTTCACCGGGTCCTGCAGCAGCAGCAGCGGGAGGATTGCAGCATCCTCTACTGCAGGGCTGAGAGCAAACACATCAAAGATCATTGTTTTTGTTTTTTTTTTACTCATTGTCCTATCAGTAATTCATTTCTGTGAAATCAAGATTTAATATGTTGAAAAAGTAAATGTGCTGTCAACCTCTATCCTACAACTTGCCATTTCTTGGGACAGTCGAAATGTGACAAAATGAATCACGTCTCAAAAGTTTGTCTCTTGTAATCTATACCTGTTTTGTATCATGTATATCTAAGAACTTCATTATCTAGGGATATCTGCGATCTATTTAACTAGGTTGCTAAATAAGGCTTAGCTCTATTTGTCAGGAAGTTGGCAGTTCCATAAATGGAGTAAAACTGTATCAGTTCAGACAGAGCATCTGCATGGTGCAGCATGAGAGAAAGCCCTTTTAGGCTACTGTCATAAAATCAACACAAACTGCTTTGCTTATATGCTTGTTGATGCATATTTGACACATACCAAAGATTGCAATGGATTTTGCTGTCAGAAATAGGCATAACAAGCTCTACTAACTAGTACTTCATTACTACTGCATCAATAATTTATTACATTACCGAAAAAGTTCCTCAATCAGCTGGATCAGTGTGTATGAGCAGATTAGTTGCATAAATGATGAATACACATTCTTCTGCAAATAAATAAATAAATAAGAAAGAAGTTAAATTCTTTTTGTATAAAACATTTTAAACAGTTGTTGCATAGAAATACACAAAATATACAAGTGATGTAATTTTTTTTTTTTTTTTTAAAAGTTAATAAATGAGTTCAGAGTCAACATCTCATACTGGGCTCAATGTATTTTTTTAAAATGAGATTTAAAAATGGCAAATTAAGATGCAACAAAAGGACTGTCATCTGTGAGATTGCTTCCTGTATTAAATAAAGATATTTCACAAAGACAATCAGTGTATGCAGTTTTATAGCAGCTTAGACATGACAAGAAAGTAAGAAACAAAAAATTTGAATAAGAGAAGCTTGTTTTGTAGAGCATTCATTTTATATTCAGAATGCTTCACTTTTACCTTGGAGTTGTGAATAAGACACAAAGGTCCATTTCTCCCACAGACTCTTCAAAACGGGGAAAACAAAAACACACCACGGCTCTTCACCTAAAGTTGAGCATTTCTACAATTAACAAGAATTAAAAGCTTTAAAACAATCTGAACTGGGACCAAAGTTTATCTCTCCACCAGTCAGTGAGAGGGATGACAGAGGACATAAAAAATATCCGTCGTAAGCTACAGCAAACAGTGGCTTCAGCCAACAAATCTACAAAACAATCATTAAATATTATCTACAAAACACACATCTGCTTGGGAGGCATGCAATGTAAAAAGACCTTTTCCTATCATCACATATATAAATGTGAGGCCTTTGCTACTCTTTGTCTTTAATTGTCAAATCAGGATAAACACTGGTCTGATATGTAAAAGAAAAAAAAAAGCATGAATTTGAGCAAAACCACTTCATTGCCACTATTAAGTCTAAACAACAGTGATTAACTATTTGAAATACCAGTAAATTTCAAAATAAAGTCTGATGGCATCTGTTGCACCACTGAAAATGGACCATCAAATTGATTCAAAACGTGGTTATCAAATCAGCAGCATTTCATTTCAGGTCTTTGATCTAAATCAAACAGAAAACCTGTCGGCTAAACCGAGGAGAGCATCAGAAACAACGCATTATCATCTAGAGATTCTACAGAAATGACTGGTTAAAGATCCTTCTGTTTGCTCAGATCTTGTGAAAATATTGACAGATGGTGGCAGCAGCACTTATGGCAAAAGCAAGTAGGTAGAAAAATAGGTGACTATAAGTTTTAATTTAAGGAATTTGTTTTATAGCCATGTCAAAAATAAAATTTGCTTTTCGTCTTGCAGACTTTTAACCGGCAGATACTGGAATATCAGCAAACATTTGCAAACTGCAGAGACAACTCAGCCTCTACTAAAGTAACAAGAAAAGAACAAACTGACAACATAAAAAAAATGAAATTTATTTATTGACGTCAATTTTATTTTCATTTAAACACAAATTAAATAAATAAAGCACATCTGTAAGGGGGTACACCATGCACACATTACTTTCTACAACATAAAACATGTCTTAGGACCAGCTTCTTAGCTTTCTGCTGCGCAGGTGTCTCACTCTGGATCCTGATGCTGTACATGATAGTGGCTCCCCGACTGCCCACTCGCTTTGACTGTGCAGGAAGCACGGTCTGGATATTTATGTACACATACCCATATACACATCTGAGTGAATGAAGGAGTGAAGGAATATGGGTAACGTATTCTCACTCCTCCATTCAGGCAAATATAGAAAGAAGAGAGCAAGATGTCGGTGATGTGAAGATTTTTAAAGGTTCAAATGAAGAAGGTGCAAAACAATGAGAATCTGGGGAGCGAGTGGAACAATGACTGAACAGTGAGTGGAACGAAAGGAAGGTTTTCTGTCATTTTGCCATCTTAGAAACCATTCAGACACAAAGGTAATTTTAAGCGCAACAGCTTCTGTATTGCATATACCTAGACCCACTGCAAATGGCTGACAAAAGATGAGAAACCTGGTGCAAATTCAAAAAACATCCGGAAGAAAACCCAGTCCATTTGAAAATGAGCCCACTGAATCAAACAGTACTGAGAATTGGATCAGCTTTTCTAACTGGCTCGAGGCAGAAAACTAACTACAGTGGGACAGACTCTAAAAATCTAATCAAATTTAACTGCACAGGTGTTGAGAATGGGCATTTTTAAAACCTCAATGACAACTATTTCACTTTTTAAAAGATATTTTATAATTCGTTTCCTCTATTTAGCGTTTCAGTAAGAGAGCAAGAGCTACATTTGGAACGTGTATGAAATTAAAATAAAATTGCTTGAGAAGTTTGTTGTGCACTTTTGGATGGATGAAACAGATGTCTTAATGAGGGAATAAACTGAATAAAAATAGATCCAGCTTTATGAGATGCGGACGCTTATGAGTAAGGACAGTGGAGAGTGTTGGTAAATGGAGAGCTGGACACTCAGATGAGCTTAAAAGAGGAATCAAGTGCTGCTAATCCCAAGTGCAACTATTCAATATTTTAGAAGATAACTGGATATAATTTTTGGATGAGACAGAAAAGCCTAAATATCAAAAAGAGCACAGGACATGTCAACACTCCTCAGCTATGGTGCACAAGTGCTGCTTAACTTTGCATTTCTCCTTCAATCTCAGTATGGTTGGGTTGTTGTGCTCCTCTTGCGTCAAAGCAGCCAGAGGGATTAGAAATAAAGGAAAAAGAAAAGGAACTGTTCTTCATTTGTGTTCATAGCTATCGCTCCATCTCTGTGTAAGAGTCACCGATAGTAAAACCAGGAAGCTGAGGAGATAGTGCCAGAAAGGGGCGATGGCGGTAATTTACAGATGTGTTGTCTTTGTTCAGTGCAATCAATAATCTCTAGGAATAGAAGAAAAAAATAGTAAACTGGCTTGTTAGGATGAAAATAAACACATCAATACCTTTCCTGACACTTTGCATTTAATTGAAAATGTCAGCCTAGAGAGAAATACCTGGATCTGTCACTTTTCCTTGTGAAGAGCTTCTATGAAACCTTCAAGTTTCTCCTGAATCTCACGGACTTTCTCTGCAAAGGTAAGAAAAAAAATGGCTTCAATTTCAAAATCAAATCTAAAATAGTTCAGCATGAAAATAAAGAAATAATCAAGGAAAAAACATGACTGTGCACAATGTTGCTGAAAAACAAAATAAAACATTTTGTTAAATTATTATTATTGCTGAACAAATAAGACATAAGGAAAGATTTGAAAAGTTTTTAATGTATCCCCTGAGTTTTTAATTTATAGTTGAGTTTAGAATTACTTTTTGCTATAATCAAAAATTATTTCAGAAATCATCATTAATATGCATATTATGGACTTATATACTGAAATATTTTCTTTTTAGTAAAACTAAGATTATACTTTATGCATATCTAACTTATCCTCTTTCCAAGATGATTAGGAATATTTATTTCTGGGTGTTAAATCTTGGGTGATGAAAGAGACACAAAAGTAACTAAACATAAATAACTCCAGGATGTGTAGTCATTTCTAATATATAATATCTAAATCCAGAATTTTTTCCTTTGACGTTTATTTCCAGATAAAAAAAATTAAAAAAAATCCCCCATATTTTCACACAAAAAACCAAACAGTGACAGCCAAACCTCAAGGCGGACCTACTTTACACATTTGATGATGAAGACTTATAAACCCACATCAAAGCTCTCACACTCTCCTTTTTATGGCTAGTACCTCCTGGGCACATTGCTAATGGACGGAAGGCGACACCTTAACATCATTTCAGAGAGGAAGGAGGGGGTGAAACCGGGGAGAAAAAAAAAACCCTCGCTTTTTTAATATAACTACTATTGTCCATAGAGCATAATGCGAGCAATCCTTACACCAAACATGTAGCGTCACGTGAGATGAGCGAGCCATCTAAAGCAGTCTTAATCACTGATTAAACAGTGGCTGAAGGAAGTCTGTGGGCCAACGATGGAGGGAGGAAAAAAAAAAGAAACCGTAGCTCGCAATGCCAGCTGCACCTCCAGGGCCTGGCTGACTCTCCAGCTTCCCCGTCACCCCCTCTAATCTGTCTGTATCTCCTCCAAGCACAAACTCAAACACTGGCTTTGAAGAACAAACCAGCACCGCTCCATCTTGATCAATCAGCAGCAAGAGATACACAGGAAAACTATTGTCGGTTATGAAAGTTACACAGCTAAGAGTAACTTTCAGGAACATAAATCAAAATGGGACTGAGAGCAGCAGCGCCCAAAGCATCTATAATGTCAGCATGGAGGTGATAACCCGATGTTCCTTAGAAGGAAACTGAATATCATACTTGGGGGACTTCTGTGAAGCCCTCCTTTGATAGGTGCACTAAAGTATCTTTTTCTTGATGGATGGATGTTTGGAGAGAAAGCCCCCCCGCCACTTGCTTCCTACAAAACTGTCGTAAGAACAAGAGATTTGGTGGAGAGAACACAAGAACCGGTCCAAGCCAGAGTCAGAAACGCTGGCTGTGAACTCCTGTCCTACAAACCTGGGAGAGCTGTACAGTCATGCCACTTCCACCTCCTTTCACCCTCCAACATGTTCTCGACTGGCAGGTGGCAGGAAAAAAAATTCCCAGCCTTTGATACTCTTATAACGCACTCAGACAAAATGGCAGGGTGTAAGGAGGGGATTACTACACCTTATGGAGGCATTAAAGGGGCCTGTGGAGGGGGAACGCCGACAAGTTACACCAGCAGGTGTGCAGCTGAATGAAACATAAACCTGTGGTACGGCACTGCGACAGGCAGCCCACCGCAGGGCCCGGCTCAACGCAGCAAACAGATTAGGCGACGAGCTCCGTCCACAGGGCAACATGACTCAATCCAGGACCAATAAGAACAGGATTACAGACATCTGCCTGACCTGGGGAGAAGAGCTGCGAGGCATTGGGGGTGTGAGGGTGGATGGTGTGAGGGAAGGAGGGTACCGACTGTCAAATCGTGAAAACATGGGAAATCCCCTGGCTCAGGCTTCAAAGTTTGTTATTGGCTTTAGATGTGGATGTTGATAAGGTGACTCGACTTGGATTTCAAATATAGAATGCTCAAAACTGGTCGGCCATTGATGATCCTTCCAATGGAGGGCATAGAGAGAGCGTAGAGTTAAAAAGCGAGAAAAACACAGCTTGGACAGGCTGTAAAGAGTTACAAAGGAGGATCTTTCTGGAAACTCGAGGTGCATCACCAATCCAATCCTGTCATACACAGCGACCTCCTCAACGTCCTAACACATAACGTCATACCACATTAGTTTTTCCCCTAAAGTTTCAGAAAAACTGAAAGTGTTTTCTATTGATTCATCTTAAAATGTGTAGAGAGGTCATCACAATCAGCCGATTGTTAGCTTGCTTGACTGATTGTTAGCTTGCTTGGTTAATAAAATTGTTAGCTTGCTTGGCTCTGAAAAATGAGTGGCTGGGCAGGAGTTCAAGGAAAACAGCCACAAAATTCTAACTTCTGTTCATTGTTTTGTGCGCTATAGTTACATTAGATGCAACTGAGAAATGTATCACTTTTGCCTATTTCAACCCTAACTGAAGGATAAATCCACTACGATTTGGCTCAGTCTAGTTGGGGATCCACTTTTGGAGTCCAACTGACCACCATGATGAGTCGTGGTATACAGGTTTTACCTTTGTGTCACAACATCTTGCAGAATATCTCAATTTGTCTTAGACTACATGTAATTGTCATTCCCTTCTTCTGTTATATTTATTGTTTATGAATGAATGCATTTATTAATTAAATAAAAATACTGTTAACAGTTTCTTACAGGTTGATGCCCCCAGAAGCTCTCAGGAGCCTGGAGGTTACAGCAGAGTATGAAGTGCTTTCTGAAGAATAAAAACTGTGAAAGACTGATATTTCTTTTACCCTAACACCATCTGTTTGCAACCAAAAGACTGAAGCATGATAAAGAAGAGGCCATAACAGGCCTTTCTTTTCACCATCTTGTGGAAATGAAACAAAAAGAAATAATAATAAAAAAAAAAAAAATCAATGGTCAGAGTCACTGCTGCCTGTTTCTCACTGTGCAAAAAGGGAGTAGAGGTTTAAGACTCCATTTAGGCTCCTGTTTACTTAAGAGATGAGCCCCAAAACAGTCATTCAGCCGCTCACCCCTTTATCTAGTCATGAATATTCCCATAATCCTCAACCCTCAATCCCAGAGGCCCTTTCTTTCAGATGGTTGGGTGTGTGTGTATGTGTGTGTGAGAGAGTTGCAAAGGGTGGAGAAAAAAAAAGTGGGAAGCCTTTCCCCAAATCCTTTTTAAGGCCTTTCCTCTGCTGATCTCCACATGAAATGATATCTCATTCACTGCCCTATAAATCTGCAGCGGCCGGAGCCCTGGCAGAAGGAGCGCTGAGCCAAAGAGCATTTAATTTACCAGTAATTAGATGACGCAGTCCTGCTGGACAAGTGACCAACACAGAATAAAAAAAAAATGTGAGGAGAAAAAAGAGAGGGAGGTCTGCAAACTAATCCTTTTTAAGTGAAGATGGACAATATTCCTCACAGGATATGCGAAGAACTGGAGGCGAAGAAGTTGTTGAGAGGAAAGCAGCAGTTCACAGGACAAGGAGCAATTTCTTGTCCAAACCCGTCATGATTCACAAAGAAACTTTCTATATCCCATCACTGCCAAGGTCAAACTAAACCACCACTGAAACCGGATCTTTTAATGTAACAAACAGAAAAGCTTTTCCCCCAGCATGCTGCTT
The DNA here is from genome assembly GCA_903066815.1 of Brachyrhaphis roseni. Lineage (NCBI taxonomy): Eukaryota > Metazoa > Chordata > Actinopteri > Cyprinodontiformes > Poeciliidae > Brachyrhaphis > Brachyrhaphis roseni. The sequence continues at coordinate 32,743 of CAEFZY010051503.1, forward strand.
GATTCTTTACTAAATCTGGATCGTCGTGCCATAAAATCTAAGCCACAGGAGAGGTGGATGCAGGGAAAGTGAGTCTGTCAGCAGCCCGAATGCCATGTCAGTGGCAGAGCAATGAATCAGCCCCAGCACTCAGGGGTCTTATCTAGAAAACAGATGCCTGGGAGTGACAGGTCCGACCTGGGGAGAGCGACGCATAGGTCTAAATGGGTCAGCGCCTGGGGTCAGGCAAAGGTCGGACCAAAGGAAAACAGCAACATTTATGGTGAAAAATTTTTTTTTGAGAAGAACTAGATGATTTAACTGGTTGTATTGACAAACATTGTTTATAGCTCCAAAGTGTTAGATGGCAAAACTTTAGTTTGTGTTGCAGATGGTGATGGTCAGAGGGTCATCTGGATGTAGCTGAACTCTGTCCAGTTTCAAGGAATTATCTTAAATCAAACATGTGTAGGCGACACCCAGACAGACCGGTTTTCTGTTTTTGGAAGGTGATTGAAGGCGCAGAGGTCAGCCTGTGACTCAAAGTCGACTCTACAGAAGGTCTGGGCTCTGAAGTTGTCCCTCTTGAGTCCCAGATGATCCTGGTAATAATCCACTTTTATTACTCAGAGGAACTCCTCTTTCCTTTGTACAAGAGTGTAAAAAAAAAATTAATTGATGATCTTTTGCGAAACATCGACGCGCAACCAGGCACATGTGCTGGGAACGTGTGAACAGAAACTTGGATGACTTTCCCATTTGATTGTTCCTCATGGTTAGTCTTTCCCACACTTGACCTTACCGTTTTCCTCTGCAGCAATGGAGTAGGCTTAAATATTTCTTAGATGGTCTTATTTCAATTTCACCACCTTAGTTGTCACCTTTTAAAGGCTTGTCATACAAAATACAAGCTACCCCAAGTCCACCCAAGTCTCTTTTTTCTGAAATGATTAACTATTAATGTGCATGTGTTATTATAATCCACTGTATTGCTGCAAGAGAAAGATGTTCCCAAAATCATAACACCAGAGTCAAGATGGAGGGGCCAAAGTGAGGAGAGAAAAAAAAAGAAACAAGGGTATGGGGGGGAAAAGGAGAAGAGACAGATGATGGAAACGATGGAAAGAGAAGCAGCTCAGGACTTTGGTAACTTCCAGCAGCTGGCCAGTCAGCACTCTGATAATGTAGGGTAGAGAGTGATAAATAGAAGAAAATCTTAATTTGGTAAAGAAGTTCAAGAATATTTTTTTCTATCACAAAAGTAACATGAGGAGAATGTGGATAACAAACACAAATATAACTAAAAGCTCTTTCATGCTTTTATTTGAGAACTACTCTACCCAGTAGGTAGTCACCGTGCAATTGGACACCCACAAGGGTTGTGGGTTTGATTCCAGCTTTCCATTGACACATGTTGAAGTGCCCCTGGGCAAGACACTTAATCCCAAATTGCCTGTTGATCTGTGTATAAATGTGTGCGCAGTACTGAGTGTGGATGGGTGTAAAGTGCTTTGAGTGGTCAGTATGACTAGAAAAGTGCTCTGTAAATTCAGTATATTTACCAGAGAAGCATGTTAAAAAGTGGAAGACAATATAAATGTGGTAAATTTTTACAATTTTCCTCTTCTGTTAGAAAAAAACAAAAACTGTGTATTTTTTGTTTTTCAGATATACTGTATATATAGTTCAGATATACCTCAGACTGATCCAGGTTGAGTAGAACACGGTAATGTGGAAAAGCAACAGTTTAAAAGCAGAAACTAATAAAGGCTCAATAAATGAGCCTGGAGTGCTCGCCTGCAAAAATTGCAAACAATATTTTTGCAATTTTTAGCTGTAAACATTTTTGTGGCACCCGCAGAGTTTCAATTTGGCGGTTTTGGTCCACGTGGCAAAAGGTCAGAGTAAACGTTAACACTCTCTGCTTCCATCTATCCTCCTCTCAGGAAGATGTTAACCACATCATACGTTAAGATCATACGTCACCCCTAAAGCTGGGGCAGAACAGAGGAGCACTTCTCCTTGAGCCCTCACTAATCACTGTGAAGGAAGCTGCTCAAAGGAGGCGGCGCAGGGGGAGGAGATGAAAGGAGACAAAGTGAGCGTGAGGCTGAGAGGGCATTCCGCTGAGCAAGCCCAGACAACCACAGCTTTATTGTGTCCTGCTTCCACACCAGCAAACGGAGAAAGTTACTGCACGCACAGACAAGCCAAGCACTTCACACATTATTTCCATTTTTTTTTTTTCAAAAGAACCTCTGTTGACACCTCTTGTTCCCTAACCCTCAGATAACCCCGCTTCACGTAAGCTCAAATCCATGATTCTCCACAAATTGTTGCATTCATCAGTTCCAACAAGCCTCCAGTGAAGATTGCAGGGATTATGGTGAGAGGTTGTGCAGTGGCCAGGTGTTCTTCTGAATAAACTCTTGTAAGTTGTGCCAAAAACCCAACTGTGATACTAATTTCTGAGGTGTGAAAATCCAAGAACATAAAATCCTTAATTTAAACTGCTAAAATGATTGTACTTTATAATGATTCATATGCAAATATATTAAATTGTGAAAATACTGTTAAAAAAAATTGATTAGTCATTCTGTCCTACTTGAATCAGCCTTATTGTAAATTAATTGTGATATTTATACTCAGCTTCTAAATGTCTGAGGAGGTACAGCAGCATTAAGAGCATATTGTTCATATGCCTGGAAAATTTACGACGAGAGCATTTGTATTTCATCTGAAAATACAAATACTTTCCCATGTTCTTCTTTGATACATTTCCAGCGGTGGAAAAATTAAAAACCAGATTTTCCAGACTGCATAGAAACCCTGAACTTAAAGGATCGCAAGAAGATGAAACAATATCTGGTTGATCAACTTTCATCCAGTAATAAATGTCACAAATACCTCTTTTAGACATATTATTGAAAGCTATTCCACCAGGTTACGCAGGATATTTCTTCAGATTTTTCTGTTAATACCCTACTATTAAATCCTGCTGTTTTGTCTTAATTTATCTGCTCTATTTATTCTAGTGATTGTGCCTGTGAAAGGATCACAAGCTCAATATTTAAGATAAAGCAGAGAAAACAATAAAAATATAGAAATTGAGAAGAAAATGGGATGTTCTTGCTCACATACAGTCAAATTTAGGTGATTGGTAAGTAACATGTTAGGAAGTTCATAAGCAAAGTGAATGGAGGCAAAAGGTCAAAATGAACACATAAAACAGTTGAAATGACAATACCTACAGGTCATGTTTTCTATCAGTAATACTTTGTGCTCTGTCACATCAGGCACAGTAAAAGTCACTGAAACCACACAAACACACAAAGGACAGTTTCCAAATTTGGGCAAAGGAAGCAGCAGCAGTGATTTCTGCTCTGGGTTTGTACATCACACCTGGGCTTTGCTCCAGAGGTGGTGCTGTGCCATGCAGTCCGTCTGGCACACGCTGACCGTCACACACACACACACACACACCTCTCTGCAGCGTACACTGTTCTTCATTCAATAAAAGGCGCCTTCACACTCCCTCAGTGACGCACGCACCTGACCTCTATTTGTAACCTGAGCGGTGTTGAGGCTGTCTGTGAGCAGGCAAACAGAGCTTAACAGGAGCCTGCCCCCGGGAGAATATTTCTGCCTTTGTTAAGTGTGTTTATCCTTTCCCCTCTGTCTCATATCTCTTCGTCTTTCTCCTTCTCTGCTCCCTCCTTTTTTCTAACAGAAAGAGAAGTCAGGTGAAGGTATCCTCTCTGATATCCTATTCTTTCTGTCTAATTCTGCCAAGAGACGAAACAGAATCTAAGAGTTGCTGAAATAATGAAGGAGAATGTGGGGAGATAGCGTGAGTTTAAAAAAAAGCAAAAGAAAAAAGGACACCTGGATTAAGTAACCCTTTGTGTTAACCTGCTGACCTGTGGGGGTGATGCCATAGTTTGAGCTCTAGGCGAAGTGACCTGCTGTCTTTAAACAGAGAGATAAGCAACATTTCTGAGGAGAGATGATTTCATAATGTCGGGAAAACAGTTGCTTCCCAGACAGAGAAAGTCTCCTTTCCCGAAGAGCTCAGCTCACCTCACCTCAGAAGGTGTGGTTTTAAGTCCTGTCAAGGGCTCTTAACCCCAGATCTGAATAAACACCAAAAAGCCACTGCTGTGGTTAATCTGGTAGCAGATCCAATGTCTGCTAACAGCTGACAATAAAACACTGACAGAGAGTAGACAAGCCATGTGATGCAAATTTAAACCAGATGTATTTTGGTAAAATTAATAACTCTTATATCTTCCTTTTCGTTTTAAATCTTACATAATAA